>JARHVA010008128.1:312500-549819 GCA_037957365.1 Torreya grandis
TTTATCCAATAAGGATTATCTAAATCTCTAGGTTTTCCCAAATTTGATAAAACATGAAGATACACATGGCTAATAGTGTTTATCACTTGGATGATGTAGTAAAAATGTAAAGCATAGTTGATACCCTATGGTATGGTTGATAAATTTGAGTGATATTTTGTCTGATACCGTAGGGTATATTTGGTTTAGTTATAAATATTCCATAGTAGTTGCCATAGGGTATGGCCAGTGTAGTATGAAAATTAAGCATGCTCAGTGTAGTTAGGTACTTGGATTATGTAGTAAAAAAATAACAAAAGTGGAAAAAGTAGCTAGTAAAAAAGAATGTAGGGATAGTTTTTAGTTTTTAGTACCATTTTATTCTAAATTTTAGTCTCACTTCTATATTTATAGATCAAAATATAATTATGCATTATTGTTTGATATTTTTTAGAGATGATGGATATTGTGGTGAAGTTTTGAGGTTAAATGGCTACTGGATCTTTCAGATAAATTACTAAAAAAGACTTGAGCTCATATTATAATGCTAGGATTCAATGAGTTTATATAGATGTGTTGTGTGTCTCTTAGCATAAAATTCATTTTCATGTTCTTATGGTGATGGGAGAGGACCATTAACACTTTAAGGTGGGAGGTTGAGGGGGACACTAATTAGGTGGAAATCACCTTAGTGGATGTCTATGCCATTTTAGAGTTTCCTGTCACATGAACCCCCAAGGTATGTGACACACTAGAGATTGAAAATGAGTGGATAGAGATATCCTAGTAGGTTATTGGGCCATATTGGTATGATGAGCATAATATCACCTTATAACTATTTCAAGTATACATATTGGATGTTTTGGACATAAAAAATTATATCATTAGAATTATAACGATGAGAGTGTTTGTCATAAGTATGATAGATCTATCCTAATGTATATTATAACAATGTGAATATCTAAACTAGATTATGGAAAGTTATTTCATATGAAATATATTATATGAGTGCAGATAATGCAAAAATTTTATTATGTTTTAAGCTAGAGTTAGTAGACGATGGGCCATGTTATTAGTTTTTTCTAATTGAATATATTATAGGCCCCTTATATATAAACCAATAGGGTTATCTGATGTGATTAATGATCATCTCCTATAGGTGAGGAGATGGGCTCAACACCATACTATTTGTGAGATCCCCCTTATGCTTGTACTAGAGTACATCAGATATGATTAGATAATATGGACTAATTACATACACATTGTAAATACATGGCCATCATGGCCAACCATAACAAACATAAGGTGCTAGAGTCATATTACTAATCGCTACACATGGTGGGTGGATCCACATCCTTGTGACCACATTCTAAGGTAGTTCAACCTATCACACCTTGTGGCACCTTTGGTAGTTTCACCATTTTGGGGATGAAATGTTAGGGAGCCATGAGAAGTGGGGGTATGAGGGGTGAGAGTTGTAGTCTTAGTAGTGAGACATATTTATACAATTTTGGATAGATGATGAAAAATGTGGTAATATAAAACACTAGTAGAGGATAAATATGGGTAGTAAGTATCCATGAAATAATGATAAAGAGATCCCCCCTAATAGGGCGGATGAATATCTTGACCATATAGAGCCAAACACACACACAAATGTGTGTGTGTGTGTGTGTGTGTGTGTGTGTGTGTGTGTGTGCATGTGTGTGTGTGTGCGTGTGCATGCGTGTGTGTGTGTGTGTGTGTGTGTGTGTGTGTGTGTGTGTGTGTGTGTGTGTGTGTGTGTGTGTGTGTGTGTGTGTGTGTGTGTGTGTGTGTGTGTGTGTGTGTGTGTGTGTGTGTGTGTGTGTGTGTGTGTGTGTGTGTGTGTGTGTGTGTATGTGCATACGTGCGCGTGCATGCATGCATGCATGTTTAATAGGTTTTAGTGGTTCCATAGGGGAGATGGCTTGAATTAACCCAATGCACACAACCATAATATCACATGTCCCTTAGAAAACCATGGTTATGGTACTAATCTAGTTATGTATATTTGATTTTATGTTATTAATTTCATTTCTTAGAGGTAGAGATATAAATCTTAGGTACTAGTGATAGATGTACTATATATTTTGAAATATTTATGGGATACATGATATAGATTCTAGTTTAAATTTTCAAAATGTGGTGATATAAGAGGAACGATGGAGGAATATGGTGGATGTAGTGAATAAAAATGTATTGGACATTGTATTACCTCAACATGATAGAACATGGATTGTTGATCCCATGAAACAATCCACTAGAGCATATGATGGTTTTGGTTAGTTGGAGAGGCTACCTAAGAACTCTATCATTGTGAATAGGTTTCAATTTAGGTGGTTCCACTATAAAGGGTGGGAGGAGATGCATCAATGGTGTGACATGCCTTATCCATAGAGAGATCTACACACATTGATTTAGTGGGACAAGTAGTAGGATTATAAGCATAGGTGACTTGTATTCAAGGATAAGTATAGGGCTTGTAATTGTAGACTTACAAATTATGAGAGAGATTTTAGATTGATTGATTATGAGCCTCCATGGTGAGCATGGTGTATTCACAATCTATGATGATCTATAAACATCATCTTTATCTCAATAGACTAGGACTTGAATAAGGATAATTTAATAGAGCCTGTGATACTTGGATGATTGGGTTAGGACCAAATGAATTCTATAGATATAGAAGAGGATTTCGTACAACATAAATGTCAACATGAAAGGGTTCCAAATATTAATTATAAGAGATAATGATGTGTCTCTCACTATAACTCAAAAGGGGTAAAATATGGATGTACAAAGTATAAACTAAATGAAGGATGGGTTAGGATGATTTTAAATGGGTAAGGTGAAATGGTTAACTAAATGGGAGTCTATACAACCTAATTTGATTTATGAAAAATCTAAGAAATCCTATGGCTATAATAAATTAGTTAGTATATAGAAATCCTAAACAAGTATGCACAAACATTCATCCCCTAAAAATGTAATATCAAATCTACTAAGTAAATAAAGGGTAGAATGTATGGATAGAAATAATTACCTTGGGGTGGAACCATCGATGCTTTAATCTCCCCATTGGTTCAAGTGGAACTTAGCAAGATAATTTTTTATATTTAATATTTCAAATGGTAAGATGAAGACCTAGATATCCTTAGTTATAAAATCCCAATGACTCATCCTATTGAGCTTCAATGACACCATAAGATGAGAGTCATCAAGATAAGGTTCTAAGACACTAACTCTCCCAAATGGTACTTAGGAAAGAAATGTGAGAAAAAGTAGAGAATATGAGTGATATATGATATGGCATGAATGAAGTACCTATATATTGATCTAATACCAAAACCAACCCTAGAATCTAAGTTGATATTATTTGTCTAGCTGATATAATTTAAATATGTTAGCTAAAATAAAATAATATCAACTAGGTCAATACAATAAAATATCAAAAAATAGGCACAAGACTATAGTGGGTTGGATACTACAGTATAAAGATGAAGGGACAAAATATATAATATTGGCTAGGTTCATACTATATGATATAAAATTCTATAAAATATGGATAAGAGGTAAATAGGGGAGATAAAAAGATACATACTTAGAGGAGGTCAGACTAATAATAGTAATGGTTTAATTAGGATATAACAAAAAAAGTTTCTTGCAAAATGCTATTATACTTTATCACCTAATTCTCGGTACACCATTTAAGACGTACACTCAAGGAGATTGATGCATCAAAAATATGTTACCATAGAAATTTTCAATAAATGATAAAGTAAAAAATATTGTGTATATATATGCCAAATCTATCACATGTCACAATGGTGTAGCACAAAATGTTGCTTTGGTAAATAAACATAGAAACATTAAAGAGCATAATTGAATTGAAACACTAAAGGAACTGAAATAAAATGAAAATATGTACCTTCACTTACCTTTATGATTGTATATAAAGATAATAGGTTGCATGTGATGGAAGGCATCCAATAAGGATATCAAGAGGCTAATCTAAGATATAAGATAAAATTCAATTTAAAAAAAATCTATTAGCACCTAAAAATTATCTATCTCACAAGGATTATAATGTTTATTTGGGTTCATGAAAAGGGCATATTGGAAACAAATATATGGGGAAAAAATATCTTAGTAAATAACTAAAAACTACAATGATTAAAATTTTTATTATAAATAAGTGAAAAGTAAGATAAGTAGAGTCAACTTAATTCAAAAAAGGACATAATGGAAAAATAAGCTAAAGATTTATGTGAGTGATAACTCAAAATTAGTGCTTGTTTTATGCTATTCTATAGGAAAATAGAACCATATAAATACATGAATATGATGACTAATATGGTATGGATGTGAACAGTGATGAGATTTTGTGAGGAAGGTTTGGTTGTATTTCCCAAGGTCTTATAATGCAATTTAAAAAACTAAAAATCCATTTGGCATTATAAATGGTTTTTAAAAATTTGAAGCTAATGGGAATGCATTTGATCAACTAAAATTAATATAAATAAAAGGGTTATCAAGGAAAATATGATGAAGTCAAAATTATGGAAGGTGTCATAAATGTGATGTATAAATCCTTGAGTAGATACAAGACACTCTAAACAAGTGGGTAGGGATAATATATTTCAACATTAAGGACCTATGTAACCCCACCTAACAAGAAAAAAAATTCAAGTATATAAATCATCATATGAATAATATATGCATGAAAATTAAAATTATATCACTTTCCCAATATGTGTTCTCTGATCCTTAGGACACTTTACAAAGTATTTGGTCTACTGCGAAGATTGTGTACTTGTGTGAGAAAGTAGGTGGCACTAGAATGTAAGATACAAATAGGAAATGGTGAAATGAGACTTCCTAATTTAGTCTACTAGCCTACCCCACCCCAATAGACCTTATATCTATCATGAAGCTAATTTTAGAGTTTGAGCCTAAACTAGAATAGGATATGTGACAAAAATATCACATAATTAGTGTGATATAAATTTTAAGACATATTTTTCATTTTAACATTGCCTTTTCTTATGACTTGGAGTTTAATTATTTTCGATATTTTTATCCTCCATATATATTTGGAGAAACCAAACATGGATGATGTATATATCTAAAACAAAAGAGCTTACACTTGGATGCTAGAGAGGAGAACCTAAATATCATGGTGACTAAAGGAATTTTAAACTTGCCCCTCATGAAAGTGTGGAGATTTGAAACCAACCTAAGTGTGCTTGAATTAAAAGGAAAGGAAAAAATGTAATTGTATAAGATCCATGAAAATCATGATATAATGATGACTATGATGATAGCTAATAATAAGAAATGATAAATTTACTTTAGAATTGACTAAGCTACATGATGAAAGGTGATAATCATGTCACTAGAGAAGCTATACTAACATACATAGGGTCTAGCACAAGCATTGAAAGGAGAATTCATCCAAAATATGGGGAAGGATAAATGATAACAAAACATCTTAAGGTAACTAAGGCAAACTACAAAATGGTAATAATGTGATATAATTAAATCTAAAGATAATAACTTTTATCCATAAGGAAACCAAGGTTGAATATAAAGTGTAAATAATAGAAACAAAACATGAAGGTAATACCTAGAATCTATAATAAATCAAATGCTAACTATAAAGATATATAAATTTTTGAAATAAAACTCGAAGGTGATACCTAAGATACACTAACAAAATAAGGGTCAACTGTAAAGTGATCAGAAATAATATAAAGTAATCATACATGTTGAAAATTAAAGTGTTTAAAATTTCAAAGATCATGATTACAGGTAGGATATTCATAAAAATAATCACATATAATAAAAATAATAATATGAGATCTAATAATGTAATAATTTCAAGTAAATGATATGAAATAATTATCTACTAACAAGTTCTGTGAAATATATCAACACGAATCATCAATCAAATTTGATAAATCATGATACAAAATATATATTTCTCTAATCATGGTCTCTTATACTCTTTATTAGTTTCATTCTAGGACTACCCAACATACGATCTCTAAATATAAGGTAGGTGTGCAAGAAGAAGGAGGTTAGGGGGCCTCTTGATGAGAATAGTAAATACAAGGAATATGTTGTGCCATGGTACACACAACCTCTAATCTACATAATGGATTTAGTCATAGGGGATGTTGTTCCTCCATCATATATGGATTGTGTGAGTGTTTCTAATAACCTAGAGGTGAGGGCCTTAGAAAGTATCTATAATTTTATTAGGGAGATCTATACCTATCTGTGTGATGTGTAGAAGAAAATTGCCAAAGAAAATAATTCTCTCCATGTTTAAGAATGTAATCAAATTTTATATTTTGTGGTGACATATTTGGTACATTGGGAAACTTATCTTATTTGACATGAAGTTCATTAATAAACCACTGAAGAGAATGATAGCGAGTCGAAGAATGCATACTAGTCTCATGTAAGGCAAAAAGAGAACCTAGATCTAATAGACCGAGATGGTTGACTATCCATGGTGGGAGATAGGTTTTATGGATTTTATTTTCTTAAAAATATCTAATAAGTTTTACACTCTTTATATGAATGACCATATACCTTTTGAAACTTTCAATATGGCTCTTCCTCTTGGGTGGGTGGGTATGATACAATGTCTGACCTATCTGAATAATCATAGTGGGGTCTATCTAGTACCTTATCAAACACATCATCATTGTTAGAACATATAATGGTTGATTTAATAAATAATTTTTTTCACATATCTTTGGTATTCTCAACACTAATGTTGTGAGTGACCTTAACCTCTATGAAAATAAAAAAATGATGCTTCTATTTATTTGGGTGTTATCCTTGATGTGGGCCATACAAGTTTACCCAACATCCCTAGAGGAAGTGAGATTGAAAGAGAAAAAAATATGGTGAAGTGATAGGGTCTAATCAGGGATCAATATTCAATCATGATCCAAAAAGGCTCAAAATTGAACATAGTTATAAATGAAGTAGAAGATATAATGCGCTCCATCTTAGACCTATGAACATAAAAAAAAAGAGAGATAACGTAAATAAATTTATAAAAACACTAGATTGAATGATATTAATTAAGTTGATGCTAGAGGATGAGGATTTCTTGTATCAGTGCTAGAGAGAATAACAATAAAAATTTATTTTTACATCCTTATGTTGGGCATAGCCAAACAAATATGGGTAATCAATGATTTAATTGTCTTCATAATCTAAATAAGTAAGATCAATGTTTGGGGATTCTACCACTATGTCACTAAGGGATGTGTGGGAAAGGGGATTATTATGAATGGCCATAGAAGAAATAACCTCATTAATCAACTTATTTTAATAACGAGGTTAAAATATCGGTGCAAACTGAGCCATGATGCTAGAGAGGAGATATGATGTTTTTATTTTAAGACTAATCTCATCGAGTTCATCATCATTAAAATCTATGAGGTTAGGTACGATGTTTCCCATATGTTTGACATGACCACTATAACCTCTGTTAGAATTGATGGGATAATTAAAATTTTGGTATTAATGGAAGGTAATTCTAGGTAAAGGTTGTAGGGTTGGGATTTTAAAGACACTAGATTATTGGAATTGTTAAAAATTACAATGGTTGGTATCACCTTGAATCTTATAGATATCACCCTTGTAAGGAAATTTAAGACATTAAAATGTAGAAGAGGCCACTTACCTCATATGATGAGTTCAAATGTGGCAAATCATAATGTTATATTATAAAGGAAATTTAAAAATCATAACCTTAATTCTAACCATGATAGGTGGTACCATTATATAGATTCAGATGCATCATAATGGAGGCATTTTTATTTAGTTGTATCCTTGGAACATGATTTGGGTAGACTTAAGGTTAAATTAATAGTACCCTAAAGTATTGATGAATTATAATGAGGTGACACATTTACTAAAACCTTCAATTATCAAGGCTGACTTGACTTGAATATGAAAGATGAGAAGTTAACCTAGAAGTTGATGAGGATTACCTAGGAAAATACCAAAAGATGGCTCTTCCAAACTTTATATAAAAAAGACTAATTTATTTTAATTCACAATAAAATGAAGTGGCCTAGTAGATATAATATGAAATCCCTTAATTATTACTTTCATTAAGATGAGTATGAGGAAGACCTTGAGTCTATTATAAAATCCATTAATATGATGACTGAAAAGGTTTCCAATGAAATGAATAAAAGGAGATTTTTTTGGAGACTTAAGTGAAGGTTAAAGTTACAAAAAGCATTATAAAGGATGTTAAAGATACATTATATTGTATTTTCAAGTCATTAATTGAAATGTAGAAAATTAATTTAAAAATTGAAAAGTTAGAAAAAAAATCCAAAGTTATTTTTTATAAATTTAAGTAATGAAAAATAAATTGAAAGGTAATTAGTATGATTTTTAAGAATAATTTTCTACATAATACCTTGATATTAAATTTTTTTGATGTTATTTTATGTAAAAATTGACTGCACAAACTAGGGTATTATTTGGTGAATTGTCAAACCATATCACAACCATAGTTTCACAGTTGAATATGTTCTAAAAAAGATTCAAATTTTATTTGGAAACTTAAACATGACATAATTATAAATGGAGGATGAAAATTTGGCATTTTTCAATGAGTTCACTAAGATTTTGAATAATTTTTTAGTTACTTTCAAAGGAGAAATTGAAATTAAAACTAGCAAGAATTTAGATAAAATATTATATTTTGTGATAGATGTAAGTAAGAGAGTTGAGAAATAAAATGTTTTTAGAGAGTGTATGCACTGGTTAGGATGACCTAAAACTATCATCTTTTTTTCAATAGACTAAGAATAAAATAAGGTCAATTACATAGAGCCTGCATATACTTAGATGAGTGGCTAAAGACTAATTATATATGTAGATCGAGTAGAGTGTAACCTACTCGAATTCAAGAGGAAAGGGTTTTGAAGTGTAATACTATAACAAAATGATATAAATCTTAGTTTATTTCAATAAAGATAAATAATTGTAATATGAAAGTAAATTAAATGGATTTAAATGGGTAAAAATAAAAGAAGTGATGGGTATGTGATTATAAAATGGGTAAGGTGCAATCCTCAACTAAATGGGGGTTTGTGCAACCTAAGGTGATAAATGATAAGTCTAATAAACCCTATACCAATATATGTAGTATAAGGAGGATCATAATAAATGATACCCATATACATCCACAAAGAAATAAAAAAATATATAATATACTAAGTAAAATAAAGAGTATAGGGATGTATATATATACCTTGGGTTAGACTCGTTGATGCTTTAATCTCCCCCTTTAGATCAAGTGGAAATTTACAAGATAAATTTGTTATGTTGAAGACCTCAAATGGTTGGATGAATACCTAAACATCCTTAGGATCTACCAATGAATCCTGCTATTGAGTTTTAAAGACACCACCAAATAAGACCTCCAATATATAAGGTTTTAAACCACTAACTCTCCTAAATAATTACATAGAGAAGAATTATGAGTGAAAATAGAGTGTATGAATGTTATATATATCATTATGAATGAAATATGACCCATATATACATGTATACAATACCTAAAACCAACCCTAAACTCTAAGCCAATGGTCTCAACTAACTAATATAGTTGGAAGATGTTGGATGGCATAATATGGTATTGGCTAGGCTAATATAATATAAATGTCATAAGATAGACTTAGGACTATATCAAGTTAGACAAAACATCACAAGGGATAAAAAGGCACAAAATAAATGGTATTGAATATGATGATATTTTATGATATAGGGAAGCTATAAAATATGGATAAGTATATGAAATTGATATATAGATATAAATTTGGAGGAGGTCAGATTGATTATAATGATGATGTAATAAGATATAATTCCAATATTTTAGAATAGTACCATGATTTTATCATATCATTCCCAATTTACCATTTAATTAGTGCACTTAGGGAGATTTATGCATCAACAAGATACTACAAGATAAAGCTTTAGTAAAATGAAAAAGTGAAAATATAAGAAGTATACATATTCTACACTGGAAGCTCATCATGTGTCACAATACTATTACGTGGGATGATGCTTTGGGAAAGAGACATAGAAAAAAAAAATATCACAATTAAAAATAAATGCTAAGAGAATTAAAAGTAAACAAAATTATAAATATGCGTCTTATTTTACCTTAGTGATTATAAATGATGTTGTGTGTGTTGTGGGTGATAGAGCATTCCTAATGAGAAGAATAAGAGGCAAAATTTGGAAATAAGATAAAAATCCAATTTCATGTAAAGCTTTTCTACTAACACTTAAAATGTCTCTCTCACCAAGTTTATAATGCATCTTTCACTTTGAAAATGACCTATGAAAATAAAGATATGGGGAAAAAATGGAATCTTATAGTAAATAACTAGAAGTTTCAAATTTTGAGTTTTTAACAATAAATAGGTAGAAACTATTCATTTTCATATTTGATATTTTTTGTAAACTCAAGGATCTATGTGATTAAACCTATAATTCAGAGATATGATGGCCCAAAAGTGAGGAGTTGAGTGCACTAGAGGACATGTCAAAGTTGTGGCTAGAGCCCTACAAGTAGATAGTGAATTTATTATCCATTTTGTCATTTTGTGGTAAAATTTAATAGAAAAATAAATATAATCATTGAGGAAAATATATATAGTGTAATTTACCGAAGCACTATCAAAACAATGCTCTATTACAAAAAAGAATAAGTAGTTGAAAAAAAGTTAAAATATGACCAAGGGAATTTATTAGGGCCAAAGAAATAATTTTTTCCCTTGAATAAATATATTGTCTAGGATGATATAGTTATTAAGGGGAATAATAAAATCTTGGCTAATACCCTAGGGTATGGTAGATATGGTTAAGATAAATATTGGAAGATACAATATGGTATGGATCATATAATAAGAAATTAGTCAATTGACTAATACCATACAGTATGACTAGTAGTTTTAGGTAGTGTAGACATATAAATTAACATTTAAGCTAAAAATTTGTAGTTGTGACCAACCATTTGATATTTTAGATCATGTCCTATTTAGGGAACTTTTGAGCACTTTCCTTCACATTTTTATGGAAGACACACTCTTTCAAGAAATTTAAACCATCCTAAAATATACCTATTTCTTATACAAAAGGGCCAAACCTAGAATTAGGCTATCATTAGCCCTTATCACCATTTTTTATCCCTATTCGACAACATCATCCCATTAGATAGGATCGACTCCATCTCTTTCCTAATTCACCCACAGTTATCATCACACAAAATAATGACCAATGTAGAAAATTAAAAGTTATGAAAAGGTCAATGTATATCACTAATAATCCCCATTCGAAAGAATTTTAAATATATTATTATAAAAAAAAATATCAAACCATTTTTCATAAAAGAGGCTCACACACTGAAAAACACCATAATTCAAATTACACATTGAGATTAAGTTCCATATTTATCCAAATTCTAATTACATACACCCTTAGTATCCTTAAGCTAAATTAAAAATACATCTCCAAGGAGATAAGTCATATTTGAATCATCTAATTACACTAGTATTGCATCAACATCTAGCATATTTCACCATTTATTCACAAACCACCATAGCATGGGATAACTACATGAAGTTTGATACCTTTTCAAAGTATTTGTATGTAGGTAATGCTCAACATATGGGGTGTTGATATCATGTCCAACTTTAACTATTGACCCATTCTTATTTCGTTGATTTGTATTTGTATTTAAATGATGAGGAAATATAATTTTAAATATAAAAAAAATTCATATAGTTGTCTCTGTATCATATCAAAAGCTCAAGCACAGGTTAGAAAACATAAAGATGAAGGTGAATTAAACCTAGAAACCCTAGATCTCAATTATTTGTTAGATAATAATAGTCACTCAATCTCGTTTTCACATTAGGGAATTATTATCCTAAGCTCATGTAGGTTCTAGATCTATTCTCACACTTAGATAACCTAGTCACCCTGCTAGTTACAATCACATGATCCTCCTACAACTCTATTTTATAGTTAAATTTATATTTAATCTTGAAATTTACATATTTATACCATTTATATACTTATAAAGTTTCAAATTAGTGAATGCTTAATTTATTGAAATATTATTATTCCTAATTTTTCACAATAATTTGTTTAATAAGTAGTTGAAAAAAAGCTAAAATATGACCAAGGGAATTTATTAGGGCCAAAGAAATAATTTTTTCCCTTGAATAAATATATTGTCTAGGATAATATAGTTATTAAGGGGAATAATAAAATCTTGGCTAATACCCTAGGGTATGGTAGATATGGTTAAGATAAATATTGGAAGATACAATATGGTATGGATCATATAATAAGAAATTAGTCAATTGACTAATACCATACAGTATGACTAGTAGTTTTAGGTAGTGTAGACATATAAATTAACATTTAAGCTAAAAATTTGTAGTTGTGACCAACCATTTGATATTATAGATCATGTCCTATTTAGGGAACTTTTGAGCACTTTCCTTCACATTTTTATGGAAGACACTCTTTCAAGAAATTTAAACCATCCTAAAATATACCTATTTCTTATACAAAAGGGCCAAACCTAGAATTAGGGTATCATTATCCCTTATCACCATTTTTTATCCCTATTCGACAACATCATCCCATTAGACAGGATTGACTCCATCTCTTTCCTAATTCACCCACTGCTACGCCCCTAACCTATCACATGCATGAGGATAGTATTAGCCGACTTATGGCTTACTTATCCCTCTTTGACATTATATTGTGGCCAAATTGTGGCCGAATTGTGGCTTTCTTTAGATTAGTAGGTCGGCCTATGGAGTAACCATGGCCTAGTTAGACTATATATAGGAGGTAGTGGGTAATCATTTATCATCATTGTGAATTCTATTGATATTGAAGCTTGTGGAGGTTACCCCCTCGAAGTGGCTTATCTATTATCATATTTTTAGATATATTTCAGTCATATTTGGATATAATTCTGATGTTATACTGAATTCTTGAAGTAATTTCATTACAAGTGGTATCAGAGCTGCGATTTGGGCAATCTTGTGGGTGAAACACTAATTTTGCGATATATAAAAATTGTTTTGAATTTTTAATAAATATTTTTACTAAAGGTCATAAATAATTTCATAAAGATTCCATTAAAATTTCAGATCATTTGGATCTGTTTTTCAAAAGTTATCGCTATTTTATGATGTTTCATAAAATTGCTCTATTGTGCGCAATTCAAAGAATGCTTCTGAGTTGTTTACATTTTTGGAAAGCTTAGAAAAATTTGGATATAGTTTGTTCTTTGTATATTTTGAATTGAGGCCAACATAATTCCAAAATTTCTTGGTCAAAGTTGGGTCAAAATTGTCAATAAGGGTCAACAGTGTAAAACCCTTTTATGGCAGGTCCACAAACTCGGGGCCGAGGAAAGGGGGCTGAAACTCCAGGAAAAACTCCTAACAAGGATGAGATGGAGTCAGAAGGGGGGTGTAATAGACCCTTTGTACCAGGGTTTTCTGACATAGATCACAAAGTGAGCCAACTTGACTATAGTATGCAAGGCATTCAGAGTGAGGTGCAAGACCTACAATCTAATATGCAATCCATACAAGATAGTTTGGGATATATCATGACAGCTTTGAATATTAATCAATCAAATCATCAAGCTAACTCTATTTCATAAACCCACCAGGGTGGTTCTCCTAACCAGTCTACTTCAAATCCAACTCCATGGCCACAGAAGAACCTATTACCAAAAGTTGATATGCGCAAATTCGATGGAAAAGATCCAATCAATTGGCTCAACCAAATGGAGAGTTTTTTTGACCTACATCAGATTCCACTTGGACAAAAGGTCACCATGGCATCTTTTTATCTTGAACCTGATCAATTCATTTGGTATCGATGGTTGTGTGATCAAAAGAAAAAGATGGGTCTCAATGTCACTTAGACAATTTTTCAAGAGTAGCTACAATTACACTATGGCAATAGTGTGACAGATAATTACTTCAGCCAACTGGCAAAATTGTGACAAACTAGCTCCCTTAGGGATTATATTCATCATTTTCAGAATCTATCCTTACGTGTGGAGATAATTTCTGATGCAAAATTGAATGACCTATTTTTGGGTGGACTTAAGGACCACATTCAACATGAGGTACGCATGTTTAATCCACTTAATATTTCTGAATCTATTCTCCTAGCACATAGAGCTGAGGAAAAATTCCTAGCCAACAAGAGACAACCATTCACTCACTTCAAAGATCGTAGCATATCATCATCAACATTTCCTCCACCTACTAGATTGACCCCTCAGCAAATTGAAGAAAAGTGTGCAAAAGGATTATGTTTTGGTTGTGATAGCAAGTGGAGTAAAGGACATAGATGTGCTGAGAAGAAGTTATTCTACATTGAGGGACCAAATGAAGATGAAGAAGCAGATGATGCCTCTAATGATGATGAGGAAGATATAGAGGAGGTACCTAAAGATTCCCACCCTACAATCTCTTGTCATGCACTTGCAGGTATTAGCACTCCACAAACTCTTAGGGTAGTGGGATTCCTCAAGAAATAGAAGGTGACAGTGTTGATTGATTCAGGGAGCACACATAACTTTATAAACCATAAGTTAGCCACTCGATTGAATTGTTTCATCTACCCAGCACCAAAATTTCAGGTAATGATTGTAGATGGTGGCACAATTAATTGTTCAGGCAAATGCCATAGTATTAAGCTGACTATGGGTGGGTACAATCTTGACTCTCCTATGTTTGTTATTCCCATGGGTAACACAGACATTGTTTTGGGAGTCCAATGGCTCACAACCTTAGGTACCATTGAGATGAACTTCCAAGAACTATTCATGTGCTTTCATTCTGAAGGTAAGAAAATTGAATTACATGGATTACATGCAAAATCTCCACAGTTGGTTAGTTCACATCAGATGACCAAGATGCTAAAAAAGGGGGCAGATGGAATTATAGCACGATTATGCTCTATAGAAGTTCAACCCCCAAAGGTATCTACACATCCTGATCTGCAAATAATTCTTGATGACCACTCATCTATTTTTGGGGCCATGCCAAAAGGACTACCACCAAAAAGAGAACATGATCATGCCATTCAACTAATTACAGGTAGTCAACCACCAAATATTAGACCATATAGATATCCATATGCACAAAAGAGTGAAATTGAAAAGATGGTCAATGAGATGTTGGAGGCAGGGATCATCAAGCATAGCCAAAGTGCATATTCATCACCAGTGGTCATGGTGCGGAAGAAGGATGACACATGGAGGATGTGCCCCGATTATAGGGAACTCAACAAGTACACCATCAAAGATAAGTTTCCTATTCCAGTAATTGATGATTTACTTGATGAATTACATGGTGCTAATTATTTCACAAAATTAGATCTTTGCTCGGGGTACCATCAAATTAGAATCAAGGATGAAGATATTCATAAAACTGCTTTTAGAACACATGAGGGCCATTATGAGTTTTTGGTAATGCCCTTTGGTCTTACAAATGCACCATCTAATTTTCAGAGTTTGATGAACATTGTTTTTAGGCCTTTTTTAAGGAAGTTTGTGCTAGTTTTCTTTGATGACATATTGATTTATAGTCAAACATGGGAAGCACATTTGCAACATGTGAAATAGGTATTGATAGTTTTGGAGAAGCACCAACTTTATGCAAAACCATCTAAATGTGCTTTTGGAGTACAGGAGGTAGAGTACCTTGGTCACATTGTTTCCCATGAAGGGGTCAAAGTTGATCCTCAGAAAATCAAAGCAATAATGGAATGGCCCATGCCAAAAACTCTCAAAAACCTTCGAGGTTTTCTTGGACTAACAGGTTACTATAGAATATTTGTGAAAGGTTATGGCAGCATAGCAGCTCCACTCACTGCATTGTTAAAGAAGGATGCTTTCCATTGGAATGATGATGCCACCAAAGCATTTGAGTAACTAAAAGTAGCTATGTGCACCACTCTAGTTTTGGCTACTCCAGACTTCTCACAAACATTCATTGTTGAATGTGATGCTTCTGGGTCTGGATTGGGAGCAGTACTAATGCAGGAAGGAAGACCCATTGCATTTGAAAGTCATCAATTCAAAGGTAAGAATCTACAAAAACCTATTTATGAGAAAGAAATGATGGCTATTCTTCATGCAGTTAAACAATGGAGACCTTATCTGATGGGTAGACACTTTAAGGTGAAAACGGATCATGATAGTCTCAAATACTTTTTGGAGCAAAGATTATCATCTAAGGAAAAACAAAAATGGGTAACCAAAATGTTGGGTTATGATTTTGAAATCATCTACAAGAAGGGTAAAGATAATGTAGTAGCAGATGCATTATCTAGACAGGATGCATCCACAGAAGCATTACTTGGTGCAATGTCCATATTGCAAGCAGATTGGGTGGATGAAGCTAGGTTAGAATGGGAGGAAGACCAGGATACACAGGTTCTGATTCAGAATCTCCAGCAAGGTACTTTATCCTCTAACAAATTTAAATGGAAAGGTAATGTCCTATGGTATAAAGGAAGGTTATACTTGTGCAAAACTTCAAAGCTTAAGCATAAGCTTCTTGCAGAATTGCATGCATCTCCACTTGGGGGACACTCAGGGTTCTTGAAAACTTATCATAGAATTAAGAAAGAATTATTTTGGGAAGGACTCAAGGGAGATGTACAAAATTTTGTGGAAGAATGCATGATATGCCAACAGAATAAAGGTGAAACAGTTAAGACCCCAAGTTTGTTACAACTATTAGCAATTCCTAGTCAAAGGTGGGAGGAGGTTTCCATGGATTTCATCACTGGGTTGCCTTGTTCTAAAGGTAATAATGTTATTTTGGTCATTGTGGATAGGCTTACAAAATATGCCCATTTTTGTGATCTCTCACACCCATTTTCAGCAAGTACCGTTGTGGCTATTTTTATGGAAGCAATTCTCAAATTACATGGAACCCCAAAAATAATTGTAAGTGATCGTGATCCTATTTTCACTAGTAATTTCTGGACTGAACTATTTTCTTGTTTGGGTACTCAGCTAGCTCATAGCTCATCTTACCACCCCCAATCTAATGGACAAACTGAAGTGGTTAACAAATGTTTAGAGGGGTACCTCCGTTGTTTTACATCAGATAAACAAGAACATTGGGTTAAATGGCTACCACTTGCAAAATGGTGGTATAACACATCTTTCCATACCTCTTCTAAAATGTCTCCATTTCTATCACTATATGGTTACCACCCACCTTCCATCACTTCTTCATTAAAGGTACACACCAAGGTTCGAGATGTGGAAGAGCACATTCAACATCAACAAGAGGTTTTGGCTAGTTTGAGAGAGAATTTAGCCTTGGCACAAAATAGGATGAAGCAACAAGCAGATCAACACCGGAGTGAGCAAAATTTTGAGGTGGGTGACTGGGTATTTGTTCATTTGTAACCTTACAAGCAGATGTCCTTGAAGCAACAGAAAAAGGACAACAAACTTGCTCCAAAGTATTATGGCCCTTACCAGGTTCTACAAAAAATTGGAAGTGTGGCTTACAAGCTCGATTTACCTCATTCATCTCACATACACCCAGTATTTCATGTTTCTTGTTTGAAGAAGGTCATTGGATAGAAATTTTCTGCCCAGACAGAGCTTCCAGAATTAGATGAAGAAGGACGAGTCATTTTGGAACCAGAGAAGATCCTCCAAACACGTACTAAGCGGTTGAGAACCAGAGAGATTAAGGAATATTTGATCAAGTGGAAAAACCAAAGTAGTGAAGATGCAACTTGGGAAGGTGAAGAATTTCTGCAACAACATCCACAGTTGTTCAACGTTGAGGACAACCTTGGTTTAAAGGGGAAGGGCATGCTACGCCCCTAACCTATCACATGCATGAGGATAGTATTAGCCGACTTATGGGTTACTTATCCCTCTTTGACATTATATTGTGGCCGACTTGTGGCCGACTTGTGGCTTTCTTTAGATTAGTAGGTCGGCCTATGGAGTAGCCATGGCCTAGTTAGACTATATATAGGAGGTAGTGGGTAATCATTTATCATCATTGTGAATCATATTGATATTGAAGCTTGTGGAGGTTGCCCCCTCGAAGTGGCTTATCTATTATCATATTTTTAGATATATTTCAGTCATATTTGGATATAATTCTGCTGTTATACTGAATTCTTGAAGTAATTTCATTACACCCACAGTTATCATCACACAAAATAATGACCAATTTAGAAAATTAAAAGTTATGAAAAGGTCAATGTATATCACTAATAATCCCCATTCGAAAGAATTTTAAATATATTATTATAAAAAAACATATCAAACCATTTTTCATAAAAGAGGCTCACACACTGAAAAACACCATAATTCAAATTGCACATTGAGATTAAGTTCCATATTTATCCAAATTCTAATTACATACACCCTTAGTATCCTTAAGCTAAATTCAAAATACATCTCCAAGGAGATAAGTCATATTTGAATCATCTAATTACACTAGTATTGCATCAATATCTAGCATATTTCACCATTTATTCACAAACCACCATAGCATGGGATAACTACATGAAGTTTGATACCTTTTCAAAGTATTTGTATGTAGGTAATGCTCAACATATGGGGTGTTGATATCATGTCCAACTTTAATTATTGACCCATTCTTATTTTGCTGATTTGTATTTGTATTTAAATGATGAGGAAATATAATTTTAAATATAAAAAAAATTCATATAGTTGTCTCTGTATCATATCAAAAGCTCAAGCACAGGTTAGAAAACATAACGATGAAGGTGAATAAAACCTAGAAACCCTAGATCTCAATTATTTGTTAGATAATAATAGTCACTCAATCTTGTTTTCACATTAGGGCATTATTATCCTAAGCTCATGTAGGTTCTAGATCTATTCTCACACTTAGATAACCTAGTCACCCTGCTAGTTACAATCACATAATCCTCCTACAACTCTATTTTATAGTTAAATTTATATTTAATCTTGAAATTTACATATTTATACAATTTATATACTTATAAATTTTCAAATTAGTGAATGCTTAATTTATTGAAATATTATTATTCCTAATTTTTCACAACAATTTGTTTAATTAGGGTGATTTAACTCTCTAGGTTTACCCAAATTTGATAATGTCCAAACAAAAGTTTGGATAATGCCTCATGCATCTTTACACCCATTTAAATTTGAATTTTTTTCATTATATCAAATGGAAGCTAAAATTGATCAAAATCAACAAGGTATTTCATTTTCCCAAAAGTGAAGACTAATTCATAGACCACTTGATGAAAATACAGATTAGATAGTAGATGGATAAGTAGAACATGCTATGTACCTATGTGATTATAAAATATTAAATCCTTATAAGGATCATTTATCTAACCAATGTTAATTATAAAATTCATTTCACATATAAAAAACCAAAATAGTAAAATATTCTAAAAATATCAAAATCAAGACCTATGCATGCTTATTGTTAATGTATCATACATTAATTACTTTATGCAAAACTATTTAGTACATGTTTTAGCCAATTTATATGATACATAATTCACTATTATACATTAGAGACTATATAGCATATCACATACCATTTTTAGACCCAATTTTAGGTGATATCTTTATCCCATATTTGAAAACTACATTCAGATTAGCACACCCTATTGCATAGGAGTGTTATACTCTCTTGTCCATCTCATTGATGTTGTCCTAGTGAGCTTAGACCATCATTACTCTATTACATACTACACACATCCTTTTTATAGCATGTGCATGCACCAACTAGATTACTAGGGCCATCCTATACACATGTTTTATCCTTCATTGGCCCTTTTCTTATTAAAATCTCATTTATTTACATAACATAACATCTATCCATATTTATCACTCATTAACACCTTGATATATTATTGGTTATCTAAATTAATAAATTTAATCGTGTCACAAACTTGCTTATGTTGATTAAGTAACCTATTACCATGCATTCCTTTCATGTTGTTTTCTTGCTTCATATATTATATGTAGTCTCAGTTGGCTTGAAGATGTTTTAATGTCTTTTATGTATTGTTCTAAACCTTCATTCTCTAATTCTATGTATGTGAGACATTTTCACATGTCATTGTGTGTGATTCTATTTGAGTGAGTGACATTTGAACATGTCCCTTGTATGTGGGCCCTTAGCCTTTTGTTGCATGTTTTGTGTGCCTTTCATGTAGTATTTATTTCTTCACATCATGGCCATAAAACTTGCCTACTCATTTTATTAGTTTTCAATGCCATGATCGACATATTCATCCACCCATCCCTTTCAATGACATGAAGGATATCATGCATCCATCCACAAGTAATTATATTAATCTCTTGGTTCTCAATTTTGATCACTTATTTGTGTGTCCAAATGCTAACATCTCTCTGGACATTCTCACTATTTATGTCAATTCTTACATGTATCTCATATTAAAATTATGCTTAGTTTATTTATATGAGGATGGCATGATCTCCATGTTATCACTACTACTTAAATTTTAATATTTTTGTCATAACAACATTTCACATAATTATTTAAGCTAAGTTCTTTCACGGGATCAACAAATCACCTCTAAAGAGGGTGCATACATAGTGGCTTGTCTTAGAGAATAAAATTTGTAGTTCAACATACAAACATAAACATGTAGGTAGTACATAATTAGTGTAATTTAAAACTTAGAAAATAATAAAAAAATCAATTTTAGATAGGAGCACCCTATTTAACAAAAGTGCCCTTCTCTATTATCCATTCCCCCATTGTTGTCAAAATACCCAAAAAATAATCAATTCCATAATTTATAAGAATATCAGTTAGCCCAAATTAGTTTAAACAATTTCATGGTGTTAGTTTATATAAATAATCAGATTTTATCAGTTTGGGGACATCATGCATGTCTTGTTTTTCTAGTTTAGTGAAAATGTTTTTATTTAGAATCATAGTTATTTTTACTCAATCTCAAAATCTATATACATAAAATATCAGATCGGGGGTATGTGCATGGCATGTCTTACTTCTTAATTAGTATTGAACCAATTTTTAAAATGGAATGACAATCCATGCCATTATTTATGATCTATACACTAGACACATATTGCACTAGTTATTTGCATTAGTTTTACACTAGTTTTTAAACCAATGTTATTCATTTTTTGCACCAAAAAATAACCTTATGTCATATGAAGTGGTTGGTTTACCTTTTTTTTCACTATTTTTTGCACCAAAACATCTATTGGGATCTATATAGGGATTCCAAACTGCTGCACTAATCTGGGTATGTAATGACGGGGTCGGGCACACCTTGATTTATTAATCACACTTACCCATTGATGAGGATTAAGGAATGCACACTCGAATCCAAGATATTCAATGAAAATAAAAATCTCTAAGATTCATAACCTCTATAAATACTAGTTTTACACCAGATTTTAATATCAATAAAACACAATGGTTCATGTACCCAATCATGTTTATTCATTCCTTGTTATTCACTAGTTATTTATGTCTTTTTGTTTTGATATTCATATTAAGTAAATACTAATTTTATTCATGTTTAATTGCATGTTTTTGTGAAGAAAAATTCAATATTGTGACCTAAATTAAGGACTACACTTCATAGATAAGCTCAAGCACACACTTTTCATTTTAATTTAGTAATTTCACTTTGATACATTAATAAATTAAAATGTGGGGGGGGGGATTTAGACACATATATTAAAATTTAAACTAAAATAATGCACTTGTGACCACCCTTCTGATAATTTAGCTCATAACGTATTTAGGTCCCTTTTGATCATTTTCCATCGCCTTTTGTGGAAGACCTACTATTTTAAGCAACCTAAAACAACTTAGAATATATTTATTTCTTGTGAAAATGGGCCAAACCCATATTGAGGCAATCAATAACCTGTACAACTAATGTTTGTCCCCATTGGAAAACAATGCCCCATTAGATAGGAGTACCTTGTTCTCTTGTCTGTGTACCTACTATTGTCATCCGACCAAATAATGACTATTTTTCAAAATTTAAAGTTATGAAAAGGTCAACCTATGTCCTTAATAAGCTATATTCAAAGGAATTTAAAATACATTACTATAAAATAAAATTTAAAACCATTTTTAACACAAGATTATTTCACTAAAAAACACTAGAATTCAAATTTCAAATTATGATCAAATTCTTTGAATTAAGATTACATACAACCCTAACAACCTTGACCTAAAGTTTGAATACATATCCAAGGTAACAATTTATAGTTGAATCATATAGTTACACTATTATTGCACCACATCATCTAATATATTACACCAGTTATTCACACATTATTGTATCATGAGTGAACTACATGAATTTTTATCCCTCTTCAAATATTGGTATGTAGGCAACACTCAACACATGGGGTGTTGAAGTCATGCCTAAATTCAAATGTTGACCCTTTTTTACTCTATTGATTTGCATTTGGTATTAAAATTATGAGGAACTATGGTTTTGAAGTGAAAAAATCATATAGAGTTCTCTGCATTGGATTGGAAGCTTACACACATGTTACATAACATACAAATGATGGTGAACAAAACCCATGAATCATATATATATATATGATTTATGGGTTTTATATATATATATATATATATATATATATATATATATATATATATATATATATATATATATATATATATATATATATATATATATTAATGGATAGGACTAGAAACTCATTAAATAGGGGCACTATGCTCTCTATTCCAAATTGGGATGATATTTTCCTAAGATCCCATAGGCTCAAGATCCAATCTCACACTCATAAAACCTAGTCATCCTACTAGTTACAATCATAAAATCCTCCAACTTTGTTTTCTAGATAACTTTATATTCCTCTTGCACTTTCCATATTTAGACCACATCTATATTTAGTAAGTTTAAAATTAGTGAATGATTAATTTATTAAAATATTATTATTGATATTTTTAACAAAAAATTGTCCAATGAGGATTATCTAAATCTCTAGGTTTTCCCAAATCTGATACAACATGGAGATGCACATGGCTAGTAGTGTTTATCACTTGGATGATGTAGTAAAAATGTTAAGCATGATTGATTCCCTATGGTATGGTTGATGAATTTGAGTGATATATTTTTTGATACCATAGGATATATTTGGTTGAGTTATAAAGATTCCATAGTAGGTACCATAGGGTATGGCCAATGTAGTATGAAAATTAAGCATGGTCGGTGTAGTTAGGTACCTAGACAATGTAGTATAAAAATAATAAAAGTGGAAAAAGTGGATAGTAAAAAAGAATGTAGGGATAATTTTTAATTTCTAGTATCATTTTGTTTTGAATTTCAGCCTCACTTATATATTTATAGATCAAAATATTCGTGTGTATTATTGTTTGAAATTTTGTAGAGATGATAGAGATTATGATAAAGTGTTGATATTATATGGCTACTGGATCTTTGAGATAGATTACTAAAAATGTCCAAATCTCATATTATGATGCTAGGATTCAAAAATATTATATGATGTAGTGGAATCTTAGGAATGCTCAAATTTGGTCTAGGAATTGTCTTAAGAGTCATGTTTATGTGTGCAATTTGAATTTAAAATTAAATTAGTTTTCCTACCATAAGGGAATTTCGAATTTTCATGATGTATTAGTTAGTCTAAGAGAGTGTTGAAGATATGTAATGGATGAAAAATGTTGTAATATACCTTTATGGTCTCAAGAAAGGTCCTAAAGTGGATATGATTATATATGTCAAGCTAATTTTGAGGTGGCAATCCACCAACCTACGTGGGTCTAGGAGTTGCTAGTGAGTTCTTGATCAAGAAACAATTGCAAGTATGTTTTAGGAGTCTATATCATGTGTGGAAAGAATATACATAGTGTGTAAAGTGATTTTTTGAGGTGTTAAATTCTCATCCCATTCAAGGATGATAGATAAAGGAAGATGGAAATAAACCTTGTTGAAAAGGAAGGATGATTATGTTCTCAATTTTCTATGCTTATTGAAATGACATGGCTGAAATAGAGAACATGTGTGCTTGAATGAACAATGTGGTGAGTAATATTTTTGTAATGTGATAAAAATATATTCTCTTTTTTTTAAATAGGTAATGATAATTGAATTGATAGTCAGCCACTTTTAGAGACATTCTAGTCTATAGATAGGGATTACATCATACAGTTTATTCCAAAAAAAGTTTTAGTATTTGATCATTTAATCATTGAGTTATATGGGATATTGGAAATTAAACATGTAATAAGGGTTGAGATTAATATTTTTATGATTTAAAACTGGTCAAGAGATGGTAAATTCTCACTTGATCATAGTCTTTGTTGATTGAAAATATATAGCCTACAAATTCAAAATTTTGTACACTGTGGTATTTTGTCTTGAATCTTATTCTTGATTCAAAAGTGATAGGAAGTGGGTTTGAAATATTCATAAGAGGTGGTTACAAACCTAATATAGGTTAAAGAGTATATTGGTGAGGATAATCAAAGAAACCCTATGTATCCTATTTCATTCATTGCAAGTTACAATTTTGAATGGTTTATTATTTATGAGTGCCTTGAGGGTTTTAAGAACATGATAATTGAATGAAAAATGTGTCCTAGCACTATAAATACCTAAACCAACTATCGCATTGTCTTGAAATTTCTTATGGGTCTTTGTATGCAAATTTTGTTCTCTCTCAGGTTTATATAGAGACCTAAAAACCCTAAATTAGGGTTTTAGCTATAAAAGGAGTTTCCACCAGCCAAAAAGGTTCAAAATTTGTCATTAGGGTTGATTTATCAACATATAAGATATTTTTAAGGTTTTAGATGTGTAACTTCATTATTTTGTACATTTTGGGATTGTAAGTCTATAATGAGGCTAAATAGGCCTAATTAGGGACTGTGGTAGGGGAGAAAGAGGGCATGCATGTGGATTCTGATCAAATGGAGAATAAAGGAGATAGAAAAGATAAATGGATCCTAGGAAATGGTCTCAGTAAGTTTTGAAATTTTTTATATTTCCCAAACCAAGGAGGTTTACCCCTAAATAGGGTTAGTAGGGGATAAGGCTAGAAAGGTGCTTGTGTGAAGAAAGTGAGTAGGCAGATTGAATTAGTTTCTTAATAAAGGGTGAAAAGAGTTTTATAAGGAAGAGGAAGGTATCTATGTGACTTAAATTATCATTGTTCTTTGATTCCCCATTCAAAGTTCATTTTGACATTGACAACTTGTGAGAGTAATATAAAAGTTGAAGAGAGTACATGAACAATGAATGATACAGATTATTGAATGTTATTGGATGGTATGTTGTTAGTTTAAATTTAATCTTAAACTAGTCTAGAATGATCTCATGAATAATTTTCAGTAACATTATAGCCATTGTTACATTATTTCCCTAAAAGGAATATGGGGAATGAGTGAATGAAGGAAAGATATCTTGAATGAAGAAAAAGGGTAGAGTGTTGGAGAAAAGTGTTTTAGCTCTACATTATTTGGTATTAAATCCATATATATGATCTAGGAATGGTAAATACATTGTTATTGTGCATGTTTCATGAAGCTTCAAGTACGCAAGAAAGGAGGTAGTGGTAAGGAGACTTGTTGGAAGATAGAGTAGGAAGGTACATTGAGAAAGGTATGATGTATTTTAAGGTTGATTATTTTATTTGAATGTATGGATGATATTACATGATAGGTTAGGAAAAGAAACAATGCATAGTGTTGTGTCAAACCCTAAAACAAGAGAGCTATTAATAAGCTCAAAGAAGAGAAGCTCATGTATAGATCTTGGAAAAGAGGAGATAGTCCAAGTGTGAAGCAAAAGAGGTGGAAAGGCCCTAGTGTGGTTTAAAATAGATATAGAAGAGTTACAAGTGTGAACTAAAAGAAGTAGTCCAAGTGATACCAAAATAAGAAGAAGAGTAGGTACCCAAGTGAGGTACTCAACATGAAGATGAAAGAAGAGGTATAAAGGAAAGTGAGAGATAGGGTTAAGTATGGAAGCCATAAAGAGAATATGGTGCATGAAGAAACTAAGAAGAAGATTGAGATGGAGAGATAAATGGTAGAGATGAGGTAGAAAATAGATGGGATGTTGACCAAGATAGAGAAACTTAAAGAGATTATGAACTCACATCTTGTATGGGTCATGAGAAATAAGTCACTCAAGTTGTCAATCAAGTAATTAGTGGAGAAAAGACGAAGACAAAATATGAAGGACAAGGAGTCAATCAAGCCTCATGTTTTGTAATATAGTGATGTAACGGTATGTGTGAGTAAAGGTTTGAGAAATGAAGAGAAGAATGATATAGTTGAGCCCATTCATAGGCTCAAGAAATAAGAGGAAGAGGCATATGACTAAGTGGTGATCAAAATAAGTCAAGATGAAGAAGAGACTCAATGGAGGGTCATGCTGATGGAACAAGAATAAATAGGTTAGCCATTTTAGAAGCAAATGAAGAGATACTCACTCAAGAGGATGAAAATGAAGCCAAAGGAGCAATATGACAATAACATAAGGAAAGGTATGAGGCAAATTCAACTTTTTATGAATATTTTAAGAAAGAATATGGATTTGATCCTCATCAAATGTATATAAAAATGGTTAAGGAGGTTATAAAAGAGAACATAGAATTGTGGAATGTAGAAGTGGTATCCAAAATAAGGGCATTAATGAAGGTAAGAAGAAGTCAAGAACATGATGTCACTCTATATGAAGAAGTTGTAGCTATTGAGGTTGAAGTATAGGTAGAAGATGAAGGAGAAGTCATGCAAGGAGAGAAGCAAGGTGCATCGATGGTTGATGTAAAGAAGAAGAGTGAAACATATAAAGCACATGAAGGTAGTTGGGAGCAAGAGAAACAATCAAGAAAAGAGGATAGTTGGATAATGCCTCAAGGGCATGAGAAAGAACATGTCTTATTTAATGAGTTTTTTTATTTTTTAGGTATAGCATGGAGGAAGATACCAAGAGGAAAGACAAGGTACAAGTGTGGCAGTCAAGAGCACACACACTTATATGAGAGTTTGAAGGAAGAAGAATATGGGTGTAAAATTTTTCCTCCCATTAGAAGTATGATGCAGAGGAATCTTAGGAATTCTAAAAGATGGTCTAGGAAGTTTTTAAAGAGTCATGTTTGTGTGTGCAATTTGAATTTGAATTTAAATTAGTTTTCCCACCAAAAGGGTTTTTCAAAATTTCATGATGTATTATTTGGTCTAAGAGAGTATTGAAGATATGTAATGGATGAAAAAAAAATTAATATACCTTTATGGTCTCAAAAAAGGTCCTAAGGTGGATATGCATATATATGTCAAGCTAAATGTGAGGTGGTAGTCCACCACCCTACATGGGTCTAGGAGTTTCTAGTGAGTTATTGATCAAGAAACATTTACAAGTATGTTTTAGGATTATATATCATGTGTGGAAATAATATATAGAGTGTGGATATTTATTTTTTGAGGTGGTACCCTCTCATCCCATTTGAGGATGATATAGAAATTAAGATGGAAATAAACCTTGTTGAAAAGGAAGGATGACTGTGTTCTCAATTTTCTATGTATATTGAAGTGGCATGGCTAAAATAGAGCACATGTGTGATTGAATGAAAAATGTGGTGAGTAATATTGTTGTAATGTTGTTTATATTTATTGTTATCAAACTATTTTATCTTTTGTGGAGATAGGGAATGCTAATTGAATTGATAATCAACCACTTTTGTAGACAGTCTAGTCTATAGACAAGGATTACATCATACAATTTATTCCAAACAAAAGTCTAAGTATTTGATAATTTTATCATTGAGTTGTATGGGATAATGAAAATTAAACATGTACTAATGTTTGAGATTAATATTTTATTGGTCAAGATATGGTAAGTTTTCACTTGATCATAGTCTTTATTAATTGAAAACATACAGTTTGCAGATTCAGAATTCTGTACACTATGGTATTTTGTCTTGAATCTTGTTCTTGATTTAAAATTGATAGGAAGTGGGTTTTAAATAGTAATAATAGGTGTTTA
Organism: Torreya grandis; assembly: GCA_037957365.1. NCBI lineage: Eukaryota > Viridiplantae > Streptophyta > Pinopsida > Cupressales > Taxaceae > Torreya > Torreya grandis. The sequence goes on from JARHVA010008128.1 coordinate 340,662, forward strand.
CAAACCTAATATGGGTTAAATATTCTATTGGTGAGTAGGATCAAAGAAACCCTATGTACCCTATTTCGCTAATTACAAAGTTATTATTTTGAATGATTGATTTTTCTTATTTACGAGTGCCATGAGGGTTTGGATAACTTGTTCATTGAATTAAAAATGTGTCCTATCATTATACAGACTTGAAAAAAATTTCATATTGTCTTGAAATTTCATGTGGGTCATTTTATGCAATTTTTTTCACTCTCAGGTTTGTATAGAGACCTAGAAAGTCTAGATTAGGGTTTTAGCTATAAGAGGAATTTACACATGCCAAAAAGGCACAAAATTTGTCATTAGGGATTATTTATAAACATATAATATATTTTTGTGGTTTCATATTTGTACCTACATTATTCCTTATGTTTTGGGACTGTAGGTCTATAACAAGGCTCAATAGGCCTAATTGGGGTGTATGGTAATAGAGAAATATGACATGCATGTGAAGTTTGATCAAATGGATAATAAAAGAGATATAAAAGATAAATAGGTCCTATGAAATGGTCTCAATAATATTTTAAATTTTGTATATTTCCCAAACCAAGGAGGTTTACCCCTAGATAGAGATAGTAGGAGATAAGGCTAGAAATGTGCTTATGTGAAGAAAGTGAGTAGGAAAATTTAATTAGTTGCTTAAGAAAGGATGAAAAAGAGTGTTATAAGGAAGAGGAAGTTATATATTTGACTTAAATTATCATTTTTCTTTGATTCCCCATTCAAATTTCATTTTGGCATTGACAACTTGTGAGAGTACTATAAAGGTTGGAGAGAGTATATGAACAATGAATGATCCAAATTATTGAATGTTATTAGATGGTAGATTATTAGTGTAAAGTTCATTTGAAATAATTTAACATGATATCATGAATAATTTTAAGGAACATTATAGCCATTATGCATGATTTCCCAAAAAAGACTATGGGGAATGAGTGAATGAAGGAAAGAGAATCTTGAATGAAGGAAAAGGGTAGAGTGTTGGAGAAAGGTGTTTTATCTCTACATCATTATATAGATGTGTTGTGTGTCCGTTAGTGAAAAATTAATTTTCATGTTCTTGTAGTGATGGGAGAAGACCATTAAGACTTTAAGGTGGGAGGTGGAGGGGGACACTAATTAGGTGGCAATCACCGTAGAGGATGTCCATGTCATTTTAGAGTTTCCTGTCACATGAACTCCTAAGGTATGTGACACACTAGAGATTGAAAATGAGTTGATAAAGATATCCTAGTGGGTTATTGGGCCATATTAGTATGATGATCGTAATCTTATCTTAAAGTTATTTTAAGTATATGTGTTGGATGTTTTGGATATACAAAATGATATCATTAAAATTATAACCATGCGAGTGTTTGTCATAAGTATGAGAGATTTATCCTAATGTATATTATTAAAATATGAATATCTACTCTATATTAGGTCATATTATTTCATATGAGAACTAATATATGAGTACAGATAGTGCAAAAAATTTATTGTGTTTTGAGCTAGAGTTAGTAGACGATGGGCTACGCTATTAGTTTTTTCCAATTGGATATATGATAGGCCCCTTATGTATAGACTAGTAGGGTTATCTAATGTAATTAATGATCATGTCCTATAGGTGAGGAGATGAGCTCAATACCATACTATTTTCATGATCCCCCTTATGTTTGTACTAAAGTCCATCAAATAGGATCAGATAATATGGATTAATTTCGTATAATTTTAAATACATGGCCAACCATAGCAAAAATAAGGTACTAGAGTCATGTTCATAGTCACCACACAAAGTGGGTGGATCCACATCCTTATGACCACATTATAGGGTAGTTCAACCTATCACACCCTATGGCACATTCGGTAGTTTCACCATTTTGAGCATGAAATGTTAGGGAGCCACAAGGAGTGGGGGTATGAGGGGTGAGAGTTGTAGTCCTGGTAGTGAGACATAGTTATAAAGTTATGGATAGATGATGAAAAATATGGTAATATACAACATTGGTAGAGTATAAATATGGGTAGTAAGTATCCATAAAACAATGAAAAAGTGATCCCCTAACAAGGCCTATGAATATCTTGACCATATAGAGACAAACACACATATATATGTTTAATAGGTTATGGTGATTCCATGGGGGAGATGGCTTGGATTCACCCAACACACAACCATAATAGCACATGTCCCTTGGAAAACCATGGTTATGGTATTAATATAGGCATGTATATTTGAGTTTATGTTATTATTTTCATTTTATAGAGGTAGAGCCATATATGCTAGGTACTAGTGATAGTGTACTATAGATTTTGATATATTTATGAGATGCATGATATATATTTTGGTTTAAAGTTTGAAAATGTGGTGATATAGGAGGAATAGTGGAGGAATATGGTGGATGTAGTGCATAAAAATATATTGGACACTATATTGCCTCAAAAAGATAATGCATGGATTGTTGATCCCATGAAACAATCCACTAGATAATATGATGGTTTTGGTTAGTTAGAGGTGCTACTTAGGAAATCTATCATTTTGAATAAGTTTCAATTTAGGTGGTACCATTGTAAAGGGTAGGAGGAGATGCATCAATGGTGTGGCATGCCTTAACATAGAAAGATGTACACACATTGATATAGTGGGACTAGTAGTAGGATTACAAGCATAGGTGGCTTGTATTCAAGGACAATTATAGGGCTTCAGATTGTAGACTTATAAATTATAAGAGAGATTTTAGATTGATTTATTTTGAGCCTCCATGGTGATCATGGCTTATACACAATCTAGGATGATCTATAACTATCATATTTATCTTAATAGACTAGGACTTGAATAAGGACAATTTCATAGAGCCTATTATACTTGGATGATTGGGTTAGGACCAAATGAATTATATAGATATAGAAGAGGATTTCCTATAACATAATTGTCAACATGAAAGGACTCCAAATCTTAAGCCTAGGAGATAATTATGTATCTCTCACTATAACTCAAAAAGGTGTAAAATATGGTTTTACAAATTATAAACTAAACTAAGGATGGGTTATAATGATTTTAAATGGGTAAGGTACAATGGTCAACTAAATGGGAGTCTATACAACCTGATTTGGTTTATGAAAAATCTAAGCAATCCTATAGCTACAACAACTTATTTTGTATATATGAATCCTAAACAAGGATTCACAAACATTCATAAAAAAAAACATAATATCCAATATATCAAGTAAATAAAGGGTAGAGTGTATGGATAGAAATAATTACCTTGGGGAAAAACCATTGAAGCTTTAATTTTCCCTTGGTTCAAGTAAAACTTAGCAAGATAATTTTTTATGTTTAATAACTTAAATGGTAATATTAAGACCTATATATCCTTAGTTATAAAATCCCAATGATTCATCCTATTGAGCCTCAATGACACCATAAGATGAGAGTCATCAAGATAAGGTTCTAAGATACTAACGCTCCTAAATGGTACTGAGGAAAGAAATGTGCAAAAATTTAGAGATTATGAGTGATATATGATATGATATAAATGAAGTACCATATTGATCTAATACCAAAACCAAACCTAGACTCTAAGTTGATAGTATTTGTCTAGATGAGATAGTTTCAAGATGTTAGCTGGCATATAATAATACCAGCTAGGTCGATACAATAAAATATCAAAATATAGGCTCAAAACTATAGTGGGTTGGCTAATAATGTATAAGGATGAAGGGACAAAACATATAATATTAGCTAGGTTCATACCATATGATATAAAAAAGCTATAAATTATGGATAAGAGGTAAATATGAGAGATGGAAAGATACACACTTAGAGGAGGTCAGACTAATAATATTAATGGTGTAATTAAGATATAATAGAAAAATATCTTGCAAAACACTATGATCCTTTATCACCCAATTCTTGATGCAACATTTAAGATGTACATTAAAGGAGATTGATGCATCAAAAATATGTTATAAATGAAATTGTTAGTAAACGATAAAGTGAAAAATATTATGTGTATAAATATGCCAAAGCTATCACATTTCACAATAGTGAAGCACAAGATGTTGCTTTGGGAAGTAAACATAGAAACATTAAAGAGCATAACTGAAATGAAACACTAAAATAATTAAAATAAAATGAGTAAATAAAATAAAAATACGTACCTTCACTTACCTTTATGATTTTATATAATGTTAAAAGTTTGCAAGTGATGGAAGTCATCCACGAAGGATATCAAGAGGTAGATATAAGATAAAATTCATTTTTTTAAAATGATATTAGCACCTAAAAATTATCTATCTCACAAAGATTATAATGTTTATTTGGGTTCATGAAAAGGACATATTGGAAACAAATATATGGAAAAAAAAGAATCTCTTAGAAAGTAACTGAAAACTACAAAGATTCAAAAGTTTATTATAAATAAGTGAAAAGTAAGATAATTAAATTCAACTTAAGTCAAACAAGGACATAATGGAAAAATAAGTTAAATATTTGTGTGAGTGATAAATCAAAATTAGTGCTTGTTATATGCTATGATGTAGGAAAATAGAACCATCGAAATACATGAATATGATGACTAATATGGTATGGATGTGAACAGAGATAAAAGTTTGTGAGGAAGACCTGGTTGTATTCCCCAATGTCTTATAATGAAATTTAAAAAACTAAAAATCCATGTGGCATTCTAAATGATTGTTAAAATTTTGAAGTTAATGGGAATGGAAGTGATCAATTAAAATCAATATAAATCAAAGGGTTATCAAGGAAAATATGATGAAATCAAAATTTTGGAAGGTGCCATAAATGTGATGTAAAAATAATTAGTAGATACATTACACTCTAAACAAGTGAGTAGGGATAAGATCTTTCAACATTAAGGACCTATGGAACCCCACCTAACAATCATAAAAAAATCAAGTATATAGATCACCCTATGAAAGATATATACATGAATGATATCACCTTCACAAAATGTGTTCTCTGCTCCTTAGGACACCTTACATAGTATTTGGTCTACTACAAAGATTGGGTGCTTGTGTGAGAAAGTAGATGGCACTAAAATGTAAGATACAAATAGGAAATGATGAAATGAGATTTCTTACTTTAGTCTACTAGGCTACCCCACCCCAATAGACCTTAGATCTATCATGAGGCTAATTTCAGAGTTTGAGCTTAGACTAGAATAGGATATGTGACACAAATATCACATAATTAGTGTGATATAACTTTTAAGACATATTTTTCATTTTAACATTGCCTTTTCTTATGACTTGGATTTTAAGTCATTTGGATATTTTTATCCTCCATTTAGATTTGGAGAAACCAAACATGGATGATGTATATATCTAATACAAAAGATATTACACTTGGATGCTAGAGAGGAGAACATAAACATCATGGTGCTTAAAGGAATTTTAAACTTTCCCCTCATGAAAGTGTGAAAATTTGAAACCAACCTAAGTGTGCTTGAAGTAAAAGGAAATGAAAAAAGGGATTTGTATAAGATCCATGAAAATCATGATATAATGATGACTATGATGATAGATGATAATAAGAAAGGATAAATTTTCTTTATATTTTATTAATATACGTGATGAAAGGTGATAATCATTTCACTAAATAAGTTATACTAACCTACATAAGGTCTAGCACAAGCATTGAAAGGAAAAGTCATCCAAAATATGGGGAAGGATAAATGACACCAAAACATCACAAGGAAACTAAGGAAAACTATAAAATGGTAATAATGTGATATAATAAAATCCAAAGGTAATAACTTTGATCCATAAATAAACCAAGGTTGAATGTAAAGTTTAAATACTAGAAAGAAAACATGAAGGTAATACCTAGAATCTATAATAAATCAAATGCTAACTATAAAGCTATATAAATTCTTGAAATAAAACCTGAAGGTGATACCTAAGATACAGTAGGGAAATAAATGTCATCTAAAAAGTGATAAAAAATAATATATGTTGAAAATTAAAGTGTTTAAATTTAAAAGATCATGATACAAGTAGGATATGCATAAAAATTATCGCATATGATAAAAACAATAATATGAGATCCAATCATGTAACAATGTGAATTAAATGATATGAAATAATTATCTTCTCACAAGTTCCATGAATTATATCTAATCATGGTCTCTTATACTCTTTCTTAGATTAATTATAGGACTACTTGAGATATGAGCTATAAAGATAAGGTAGGTGTGCCAAAAGGAGGAGGTCATGAGGCCTCTTGATTAAGGAATATGTGGTGCCATGTCACACACATCCTCTGATCTACATAATGGAGTTGGTCATAGGGTATGTTAATCCTCCATTATATATGGATTGTGACATTGTTTCTAAGAACCTAGAGGCAAGGGCCTCCGAAAGTATCTAGAATGTTATTGGGTAGATCTATACCTATCTATGTGATGTGTAGAAGATTAATGCCAAATAAAATACATCTCTCCATGTTTAAGAATGTAATCAAATGTGATAATTGGAGGTGACATGTTTGGTACACTGGGACTCTTATCTTATTTGAGATTAAGTTCATTAAGATACTATCAAAGAGATTGATAGTGAGTCAAATAATGCATACTATTCCCATGTAAGGCAGAAAGAGAACCTAGCTTTAATATACTAAGATGGTTGACTATACATAATGGGAGATAGGTTTTGTGTATTTTATTTTGTTAAAAATATCTAATAAGTTTTACAATCTTTAGATGATTGACCATATACCTTGTCAAAATTTCAATACGGTTCTTCTTCTTGGGTGGCTGGGTATGGTACCATGTCTGACCTATATAAATAATCATAGTGGGGTCTATTTGGTACCTCGTCAAACACATGATTATTGTTGGTGCATATAATGGTTTATTTAATAAATATTTTTTTGACATATCTTTTGTATGCTCAACACTAATGTTGTGAGTGACATTAGATTCTATGAAAATAAAAAAATGATGTTGCTACTTATTTGGGTATCATCCTTTATGTGGGACATACATGTTTTCCCAACATCCCTAAAGGAAGTGAGTTTGAAAGAGCAAAAAATATGGTGAACCGATAGGGTCCAATCATGGATCAATATTCAATCATGTTCTAAAGAGGCTCAAAATTAACATAGTTTTACATGAATTAGAAGGTATAATTCAGCCCTTCTTGGTCCTATGAACATCAAATGAAAGGGAGATAATGTCAATAAATTTAGAAGAAATAAACTGAATGATATTAATTAATTTGATGCTAAAGGATGAATATTTATTGTATTAGTGATAGAGAGAATAACGACAACAATTTATTTCTACATCCTTAGCTTGGGCATAGCCAAACAAATATGGGTCATCAATAATTTAATTATCTTCATAATCTAGAGTAGTAAGATCAATGTTCATGGATTCTACCACTATGTCACTAAAATATGTGTGGGAAAGGGGATTATTAGGAATGATCATAGAAGCAATAATCTCATCAATCAACTTATTTTAATAAAAAGGTTAAAATATGGGTGCAAACTGAGCCATGATGCCAGAGAAGATATATGATGTTTTGATTTTAAGACTAATCTCATTGGGTTTATCATCATTAAAATATATGAGGTTAGGTGGGATGTTTGCCATATGTTTGAGATGACTATAACCTCTATTGGAATAGATGGGATAATAAAAATTTTGGTATTCATGGAAGGTAATTCTAGGTAAATGCTTGAGGGTTGGGATTTTAAAGTTACCACATTCTTGGAATTGTTAAAAATTACACTGCTTGGTATCACCTTGAGTCTTATAGATATCACCCTTGTAAGGAAATTTGAGACATTAAAATGTATAAGAGGCCACTTACCTCATATGATGAGTTCAAATGTGGACAAGCATAATGTTATATGATAAATGAAATTTAAAAATCATAACCTTAATTCTAACCATGATAGGTGGTACCATTATATGGATCTAGATGCATCTTAATGGAGGCATTTTTATTTAGTTGTATCTTTGGAACATGATTTGGGTAGACTTAAGGTTACATTATGATTACCCTAAAGTATTGATGAATTATAATGAGGTGACACATGTACTAAAACCTTCAATTATCAAGGCTCACTTGACTCGAATATGAAAGATGAGAAGTCAACCTAGAAGTTGAAGAGGATTACCACTAGGAGAATACCAAAAGATGGCTCTTCCAAACTTTATGAAACAAAGAATTATTTATTTTCATTCACAAGAAAATGAAGAGGCCTAGTATATATAATTTTAAATCCCTTAATTATTATTTTCATTAAGATGAGTATGATGAAGACCTTGAGTCTATTATAAAATCCATTAATATGATGACTGAAAAGGTTTCCAATGGAATGAATAACCATTAATAAGATGAGTAAAAAGGTTTTCAATGTAATGAATACAAAGAGATTTTTTTGGAGACTTAATTTAAGGTTAAAGTTTCAAAAAACATTGTAAAGGTTGTTGAAGATACCTTATATTTTATTTTCAAGTCATTGATTGAAATGTACAAATCTAATTTGAAAAGTGAAAAGTTAGAAAAAAAACATCCAAAGTTGTTTTTTATAACTTAATTAATGGATATTAAATTAAATGTCATTAGTATGATTTTTAAGAAGACTTTTATAACTAATACCTATATCTTACAGTTGTTTGATGTTAGTTTATGTAAAAATCTGATTGCACAAACTAGGGTATCATTTGGTGAATTGTCAAACCATATCACAACCATAGTTTCACAATTGAATATGTTCTAAAAATAGATTCAATTTTTATTTGGAAATGAAAAAATGACATAATTATAAATGGAGGATGAAAATTTGGCATTTGTCAATGGGATCACTAAGATGTTGAATAATGATTTAGTTACTTTCAAAGCAAAAATGGAAATTAAAACTAGATAAAATATAGATAAAATATCATATTTTTTGATGGATGTAAGCAAGAGAGTTGAGAAATCAAATGTTGTTAGAGAGTGTATGCACTGGCTAGGATGACCTAAAACTATCCTCTTTTTCTCAATAGACTAAGAATAAAATAAGGTCAATCACATAGAGCCTTCATATACTTGGATGAGTGACTAAGGACTAGTTATATATGTAGATTTAGTAGAGTGTAACCTACTCCAATTCAAGAGGAAAGGGTTCTGAAGCGTAAGCCTATAACCAAAGGATATAACTCTCATTTGATTTCAACAAAGATAAATGATTGTAATATGAAAGTAAAGTAAATGTATGTAAATGGGTAAAAATAAAAGAAGTGATGGGTATGTGATTGTAAAATGGGTAAAGTGCAATCCTCAAGTAAATGGGGGTCTGTGCAACATAATGTGATAAATGATAAGTCTAATAAACCCTATACCACTTTATGTAGTATAATGAGGATCATAATAAATTATACACATGTACATCCACAAAGAAATAAAAAACATCTAATACACTAAGTAAAATATAGAGTATAGGGATATAAATATTTACCTTGGGTTAGACTCCTCGATGCTTTAATCTCCCTCTTTAGATCAAGTGACACTTTGAAATAGAATTTTGTAGGTTGAAGTCCTCAAATGGTTGGATGAAAAACTAAACATCCTTAGTTAGGATATCCCAATGAATCCTTATATTGAGTTTAAAATACACCACAAAACAAGACCTCCAATATATAATGTTCTAAACCACTAACTCTCCCAAATAATTCCATAAGGAAGAATTGTGAGTGAAAATAGAGTGTATGAATGTGATATATCATATTATGAATGAAATATGACCCATATATAAATGGTTATAATAACTAAAGCCAACCCTAAACTCTAAGCCAATGGTGTCAACCAATTAATATAGTTGGAAGATCTTGGATGGCACAATATGGTATTGGCTAGGCTGATATAATATAAATGACATAAGATAGAATTAGAATTGTATCGAGTTGGATAATACATCACAAGGGATAAAAAGTCATAAAATAAATGGTATTGACTATGATGATATTTTATGATATAGGTAAGCTATAAAATATTGATAAGAAGTATATGAAAGGGATATATAATGCCAATATTTTAGCATAGTACCATGATTTAATCATACCATTCCTAGTGCACCCTTTAATAAGTGAACTTAGGGAGATTTATGCATCAACAAGATACTGCAAGAGAAAGATTTAGTAAACTAAAAAATTGAAAATATTAGAAGTATACATATGATGCACTAGAAGCTCATCAAATACTACTATGTGGGATGATGATTTGGGTAAGCAACATAGAAACAAAAAATATCACAATTAAAAATAAATGATAAGAGAATTGAAAGTAAATAAAAATAAAAATATACATCTATTTTTACCTTTCTGATTGTAGATGATATTGTGTGTGTTGCAAGTGATAGAGGGTTCCTAATCAGAATAATGAGAGGCAGACTTTAGAAATAAGATAAAAATCCAAATTTATGTAAAAATTTTATTTATCACTTGAAATTTATATCTCGCAAGGTTTATAAGGCATCTTTCAAGTTTTTAAAAGGACCTATAGAAATAAAGATATGGTGAAAAATGGAATCTTATAGTAAATAACTGGAAGTATAAAAATTTGAGTTTTTAACTATAAATAGTTAAAAACTATTCATTTTCACATTTGATATTTTTTGTTAAACTCAAGGATCTATGTGACTAAACTTATTAATCAGAGACACGATGGCTCACAAAAGAGGATTTAAGTGTGCTAGAGGACATATCACAGTTGCGGCTAGAGTCCTACATGTAGATGGTGAATTTATTATCCATTTTGTCATTTTGTGGTAAAATTTAATAGAAAAGGAAATATAATCACTGAGGCAAATCTATATATTATAATTTTCCCAACCACTATCAAAACAAATCTCTATTTATAAATTACAGCAAGTAGTTGATAAAAAGTTGAAATATGACCAAGGGCATTTATTAGGTCCAAGGAAATAATTTTTTCCCTTGAGCAACAATATTGTTTAGGATGATATATTTTTTAATGGGAACAATAAAATCTTGGCTTATACCCTAGGGTATGGTCGATATGGTTAAAATAAATGTTGGAAGATATAGTATGGTATGGATCATACAACAAGAAAATAGGCAATGACTAATACCGTAGGTTATAAATAGTTGTTTTAGGTAGTGGAGACACATAAATTAACATTTAAGCTAAAAAGCTGAAGTTGTGGCCAACCATTTGATAATTTAGATCATGTCCTATTTAATTCACTTTTGAGAACTTTCCTTCACCTTTTCATGGAAGACCCACTCTTTCAAGCAACTTAAACCAACCTAGAATATACCTATTTCTTATACAAATGGGCCAAACCCACACTTAGGATTTCATTAGCCCTTATCACCATTGTTTATCCCCATTATAAAACATCATCTCATTAGACAAGATTGACTCCCTATCTTTTCTAATTCTCCCATTGTTGTCGTCATAACAAATAATGACCAATTTATAAAATTAAAAGTTATGAAAAGGTCGACCTATGTCCCTAATAATCCCCATTAAAACTAATTTCAAATATATTACTATAAAAGAAAATTTCAAACCATTTTTCACAAAAGAGGCTCACACACTAAAAAAACACCATAATTCAAATTGCACATTGAGATTAAATGCCATATTTATCCAAATCCTAATTACATATACCCTTAGTATCCCTAAGCTAAAGTCAAAATATATATCCAAGGTGATAAGTCATATTTGAATCATCTAATTACACTAGTATTAAATCAACATCTATCATATTTCACCATTTATTCACAAACCACCATAGAATGGGATAACTACATGAAGTTCGATCCCTCTTCAAAGTATTTGTATGTAGGTAATGCTCAATATTTAGGGTGTTGAGATCATGCCCAAATTTAACTACTAGCCCATTTTTGTTCTATTAATTTGTATTGGTATTCAAATGATGAGGAATTAGGGTTTTAAATATAAAAAATGTCATATAGTGGTCTTTGTATCATATCAAAAGCTCACACACAAGTTACAGAACATAAAGATAGAGGTGAATAAAACCTAGAAATTCTAGATCACAATTATTTGTTGGATAGGACTAGTCACTCACAAAAAAAGAATGCCCTACTCTCCTTTTGACATTAGGGCATTATTATCCTAAGCTCATGCAAGTTATAGATCTAGTCTCACACTTAGAAAACCTAGTCACCCTACTGTTATAATCACATAATCCTCCTACAACTCTATTTTATAGTTAAATTTATATTTACTCTTGAAATTTAAACATTAGACCATTTCTATATTTAAAAATTTTCAAATTAGTAAATGCTTAATTATTGAAATATTAATATTCTTGATTTTTCACAATAATTTGTTTAATTAGGGTTATCTAACTCTTTAGGTTTACCCAAATTTGATAATGTCCAAACAAAATTTTGGGTTATGCCTCATGCATCTTGACACCCATTTACATTGGAATATTTTTCATTATATCAAATGGAAGCTAAAATGGATCAAAATCAACAAGGCATTTCATTTTCCCACAAGGGAAGAGTAATTCATATACCACATGATGGCAATACCGATTATATAGTAGATGGAGAAGCAAAACATGTTATGTACCTATACGATTGTAAAATATTCGATCCTTCTGAGGATAATTTATCTGACCAATGTTAATTAAAAAATTCATTTCACATATACAAAAATAAAAATAGTAAAATATTCTAAAAATACCAAAATCAAGACCTATGCATGCTTATATTTAATTTATCATACATTAGTTCCTTTATGCACACTTATTCAATACATGTTTTAGCTAATTTATATGATATGTACTTCACTGGTGTACATGATAGACTATAGACAATACCACCTACCATTTTTAGACCTAGTTTCAGGTGATATATTTATCCCATATTTAGAAACTACATTTAGATAAGCACACCCTATTAGATAGGAGCATTCTACTGTCTTATCCATTTAATTGATATTATCCCAATGAGCTTAGACTATCATTACTCTGTTAGCTACCACACACATCCTTTATATAGCATGTGCATACACCAAATAGATTACTAAAGACATCCTATACACATGTTTTATCCTTCATTGGCCCTTTGCTTATTCAAAGCTCATTTATTTACATGGCATAACATCTATTGATATCTATCACTCACTAACCCCTTTATATATTATTGGTTATCTCAATTAATAAATTTAATCATGTCACAAACTTGCTTATGTTGATCAAATTACCTATTACCATGCATTCCTTTTATGTTATTTTCTTGCTTCATGTATTGTATGTAGTGTTTGTTGGCTTGAAGACTTTTTAATGTCCTTATGTATTGCTCTAAACCTTCATTATCTAGTTCTATGTACACGAGAACATTTTTAGATGTCATTATGTGTGCTTTTATTTGAGTGAGTGACATTTGAACATTTCCCTTATATGTGGCCCCTTGGCCATTTTTTGCATGTTTTGTGTGCCTTTCATGTACTATTTATTTCTATGCATCATGACCATGACACTTGCCTACTCATTTTCTTAGTTTTCGATGCTATGATAGACGTAATTCATCCACCAAACCCTTTCAATGACATGATGGATATCATGCATCCCTCAACAAGTAATTCTATTAAGCTCTTAGTATTCAGTTTTGATCACTTATCTATGTGTCCAAATTCTAACATCTCTCTAGACATTCTCACTATTTATGCTAGTTCCTACATGCATCTCATATTAAAATTATGCTTAGTTTATTTATATGATGATGGCATGATTCTCCATGTTATCAATACTACTCAGATTTAAACATTTTTTTCATGAAAATATTTCACATAATTATTTAAGTTCTTTCACAGGATCAATAACTCACCTCAAAATAGGGGGCATACATAATGGCTTGTCTTAGAGAATAAGCTCTACAATTCAACATACAAGCATAAATATGCAAGTAGTACATAGTTAGTGCAATTGAAAACATAGAAAATAATCAGAAAATTAATTTCAAATAAGAGTACCCTATTTAACAGAACTTCCCTTCTCTATTATCCATTCCCCCACTATTGTCAAAATACCCAAAAATGATCAATTCCATAAGTTATAATAATCTCAGTTAGCCCATATCAATTTAAAAAAAATCATGGTGTTAGTTTATATAAATAATTAGATTTTATTAGTTTGGGGATATCATGTCATCTTTTTGTTTTAGTTTAGTGCACATGTTTTAATTTAGAATCACAATTATTTTTACTCAGTCTTAAAATATATATACATCAAATATTAGATCAGGGGTATGTGCATGGCACATGTCTTCCTTCTTAGTTAGTATTACACTAATTTTATAAATGGAACATTAATCCATGCCATTATCTAGGCTATATACACTAGCCACATATTGTACTAGTTATTCGCATTAGTTTTACAATAGTTTTTACACCAATTTTATGCCAATTTTGCACCAAAAATGAGCCTTATGTCATCTGTAGTGGTTGGTTCACCATTTTTGCACTAGTTTTTTCACCAAAAAAATCTATTTGGATCTATATAGGGATTCCAAATCACTACATTAATCTGGGTATGTAATGATGGAGTCAAGCACACCTTGATTTATTAAGCACACTCACCTATTGCTGAGGATTAGGGCATGCACACTCCAATCAATGATATTCAATGAAAATAAAATCTCCAAGGGTTATACCCTCTACAAACACTAGTTTTATACTAGATTTTAATACCAAGAAAACATAATGGTTCATGTACCCAATCATGTTTATTTATTCCTTATTATTCACTAGTTATTTATGTCTTTTCCATTTGATATTCATATTAAGTAAAGATTGATTTTATTCATGTTTCATTGCATATTTTTGTGAATAAAAATTCAATGTTGTGACCTAAATTAAGGACTAAAATTCATAGATAAGCTCAAGCACACACTTTTCATTTTACTTTAGTACTTTCACTTTGATACATTACTAGAATAAAATGTGGAGAAATTTGGACACACAAATTAAAATTTAAACTAAAACAATGCACATGTGAGCACCCTTATGATAATTTAGCTCATAACCTATGTAGGTCCCTTTTGATCATTTTCCATCACCTTTTCATGGAAGACTTATTGTTTTAAGCAACCTAAACCAACCTAGAATATATTTATCTCTTGTGCAAATGGGTTGAACACATACTGAAGCTATCAATATTGGAAAATAATGCCACATTAGATAGGAGTACCTTGATCTCTTGTCTATGTACCTACTATTATCATCCCACCAAATAATGACTATTTTTCAAAATTTAAAGTTATGAAAAGGTTGACCTATGTCCTTAATAATCTGTATTCAAAGGAATTTAAAATACATTACTATAAAATCACATTCAACACCATTTTTCACACAAGATTATTACATTAAAAAACACTAGAATTCAAATTTCAAATTAAGAGAAAATTGTATATTTATTTGAATTAAGATTACATACAACCCTAACAAACCCTGACCTAAAGTTTGAATACATATCAAAGGTAGTAATTAATAGTTGAAGTATATAGTTACACTAGTATTGCACCATCATCTAACATATTTCACTAGTTATTTGCACACCATCGTATCATGAATGAAATAATTGAAGTTTGATCCCTCTTCAAAGTATTGGTATCTAGGCAACACTCAATGCATGGGGTGTTGAGATCATGCCCAATTTCAACTGTTGACCCTTTTTTCCTCCACTGATTTACATTTGGTATTAAAATTATGAGCAACTATGGTTTTGAAGGGAAAAAATCATATAACAGTCTTCACATTGGATTGGAATCTTGTACACAGGTTACATAACATACAAATAAAGGTGAAAAAAAACTAGAAATCATATATATCAATTATTTAATTTATATGACTCAAAACTCACAAAATAGGGGAACTATGATCTCTATTCCACATTAGGGTGATGTTTTCCTAAGATCCCATAGGCTCAAGATCCAATCTCACACTCAAAAAACCTAGTCACCCTACCAGTTACAATCACAAAATCTTCCCACAACTCTATTTTCTAGATAAGTTTATATTCCTCTTGCACTTTCCATATTGAGACCACTTCTAGATTTAGTAAGTTTAAAATAAATGAATGATTAATTTATTAAAATATTAATAGTTGATATTTTTTACAACAATTTATCCAATGAGGATTATCTAAATCTCTAGGTTTTCCCAAATCTGATAAAACATGGAGATACACATGGATAGTAGTGTTTATCACTTGGATGATGTAGTAAAAATGTTAAGCATGATTGATACCCTATGGTATGGTTGATACATTTGAGTGATATTTTGTTTGATACCATAGGGTATAGTTAGTTTAGTTATAAAGATTCCAAAGTAGGTATCATAGGGTATGGCCAGTGTAGTATGAAAATTAAGCATGGTCAATGTAGTTAGGTACCTGGATGATGTAGTAAAAAAATAATAAAAGTGGAAAAAGAGGCTAGTAAAAAAGAATGTAGGGATAATTTTTAATTTTTAGTAACATTTTGTTCTAAATTTTAGTCTCATATATTTATAGATCAAAATATAATTATGCATTATTGTTTAATATTTTTTAGAGGTGATAGAGACTATGGTGAAGTGTTTATGTTATATGGAAACTGGATTTTTGAGATATATTAATAAAAATGGTCAACGCTCATATTATGATGCTAGAATTCAATGAGATTATATAGATGTGTTGTGTGTCCCTTAGTGTAAAATTCATTTTCATGTTCTTCCATTTAATGGAGAGGACCATTAACATTTTAAGGTGGGAGGTGGAGGGGGACACTAATTAAGTGGAAATCACTTTATAAGATGACCATGCCATTTTAGAGTTTCATGTCACATGAACTCCTAAGGTATGTGACACACTAGAGATTGAAAATGAGTGGATAGTTTATTGGGTCATATTGGTATGATGAAAGTAATCTCATCTTATAACTATTTCAAGTATATGTGTTGGATGTTTTGGATATACAAAATGATATCTTTAGAATTATAACCATGTCAGTGTTCGTCATAAGTATGATGGATCTATCCTAATGTATATTATAACAATGTGAATATCTACACTAGATTAGGGCAAATTATTTCATATGAGAGATATTATATGAGTGTAGATAGTTCAAAAATTTTATTGTGTTTGAGTTATAGTTAGTAGATGATGGGCTAGGTTATTAGTTTTTTTCCTATTGGCTATATGATATGCCACTTATGTATAGACTAGTAGGGTTATTTGATGTGATTAATGACCATATCCTATAGGTGAAGAGATGGGCTCAAGACCATACTATTTGTGTGATCCCCCTTATGGTTGCACTAGATTCCATCAGATAGGATTAAATAATATGAAATCATTACATACACATTGTAAATACATGGCCATCATGGCCAACCATATCAAAAATAAGGTTCTAGAGTCATATTACTAGTCACTACACATGGTGGGTGGATCCACATACTTGTGACCACATTCTAGGTCAGTTAAACCTATCACACCCTATGGAACCTTTGGTAGTTTCACCCTTTTGGGCATGAAATGTTAGGGAGCCACAAGGAGTGGGGGTATGAGGCATGAGAGTTTCAGTCCTAGTAGTGAGACATATTTATACAGTTTTGGATAGATGACGAAAAATGTGGTAATAAACAACACTGGTAGAAGATAAATATGGGTAGTAAGTATCCATGAAATAATGACAAAAAGATCCCCTAACAGGGCTAATGAATATCTTTACCATATAGAGACAAACACATATATATATATGTTAAATGGGTTTTAGTGGTTCCATAGGGGAGATGGCTTGGATTCACCCAACACACAACCATAATAGCACATGTCCCTTAGAAAACCATGGTTATGGTATTAATAGAGGCATGTATATTTGAGTTTATGTTATTACTTTCATTTAATAGAGGTAGAGCCATACATGATAGGTACTAGTGATAGATGTACTATATATTTTGATATATTTATGAGATACATGATATATATTTTGGTTTAACTTTTGAAAATGTGGTGATATAGGAGGAACAATGGAAGAATATGGTGGATGCAATGAATAAAAATATATTGGACACTGTATTTTCTCAACATGATAGTACGTGGATTATTGATCCCATGAAACAATCCACTAGAACATATAATTATTTTGGTTAGTTGGGGAGGTTATATAGGAACTCTATCATAGTGAATAGGTTTTGACATAGGTGGTGCCACTATAAAGGGTAGGAGGAGATGCATCAATTGTGTGGCATGCCTTAGCCATAGAGAGATCTACATAGATTGATATAATGGGACAAATAGTAGGATTACAAGCATATGTGGCTTGTATTCATGGATAAGTACATGGCTTTCAATTGTAGACTTAAAAATTATGAGAAAGCTTTTAGAATGATTGATTATGAGCCTCCATGGTGAGCATGGTGTATGCACAATCTAGGATGATCTAAAACTATCATATTTATCTCAATAGACTAGGACTTGAACAAGGATAATTTAATAGATCATATGATACTTGGATGATTGGGTTAGGACCAAATTAATTCTATAAATATAGATGAGGATTTACTACAACATAAATGTCAACATGAAAGGGTTCCAAATCTTAATCCTAGGAGATAATGATGTATCTCTCATTATAACTCAAAAAGGGGTAAAATATGGTTGTATAAATTATAAACTAAACTATGGATGGGTTAGAATGATTTTAAATGGGTAGGGTACAATGGTCAACTAAATGGGAGTCTATACAACTTAATTTGATTTATGGAAAATCTAAGAAATCTTATGGTTACAAAAAATTATTTAGTATATATAAATCTTAAACAAGGATGCACAAACATTCATCCACAAAAATGTAATATCTAATCTACATAGTAAATAAAGGGTAGAGTGTATGGATAGAAATAATTACCTTGGGGTAGACCCATAGATGCTGTAATTTTCCCCTTGGTTCAAGTGCTACTTAGTAAGATAGTTTTTTATGTTTAATACCTCAAATGGTAATATGAAGACCTATATATCCTTAGTTATAAAGTCCCATTGACTCGTCCTATTGAGCTTCAATGACACCATAAGATAAGATTCATGAAGATAAGGTTCTATGATACTAACTCTCCCAAATGGAACTTAGGAAATAAATGTGAGAAAAAGTAGAGAATATAAGTGATATATGATATGATATGAATGAAGTAATTATATATTGATCTAATACCAAAACCAACCCTAGACTCTAAGTTGATAGTATTTGTCTAGCTGATATATTTGAAAGATGTTAGCTGACATAGAATAATATCAGCTAGGTCAATATAATAAAATATCAAAAAATAGGCTTAGAACTATAGTGGGTTGGATAATACTATATAAGGATATATAATATTATCCATTTTCATATCATATCATATAAAAAATATATAAAATATGGATAAGAGGTAAATAGGAGAGATATAAAGATACACACTTAGAGGAGGCCAGACTAATAATAGTAATGGTGTAATTAGGATATAATAGAAAAATATCTTGCAAAACACTATGATCCTTTATCACCCAATTCTCGATGCAACATTTAATATGTACACTGAAGGAGATCGATGCATCAAAAATATGCTACAAACTAAATTGTCAGTAAATGATAAAATGAAAAATATTATGTGTATACATATGCCAAAGCTATCACATGTCACAATAGTGTAGCACAAGATGTTGCTTTCAGAAATAAACATAGAAACATTAAAGAGCATAACTGAAATGAAACACTAAAAGAATTGAAAAAAGGATTAAATAAAATGAAAATATGTACCTTCACTTACTTTTATGATTGCATATAATGCTAATAGGTTACACATGATGGAAGGTATCCAAAAAGGATATCAAGAGGTAGATCTAAGATATAAGATAAAATTCATTTAAAATAAAATGCTATTAGCACCTAAAAATTATCTGTCTCACAAGGATTATAATGTTTATTTGGGTTCATGAAAAGGACATATTGGAAACAAATATATGGAAAAAAAAAGAATATCTTAGTAAATAACTGAAAACTACAAAGATTCAAAATTTTATTATAAATAAGTGAAAATTAAGATAATTAAAGTCAACTTAAGTCAAACAAGGACATAATGGAAAAATAATCTAGAGATTTGTGTGAGTGATAACTCAAAATTAGTGCTTATTCTATGCTATGATGTAGGAAAATAGAACCATATAAATACATGATTATGATTAATAATATGGTATGGATGTGAACATTGATGGGAGTTTGTGAGGAAGGCCTAGTTGTATTCCCCAAGGTCTTATAATGCAATTTAAAAAACTAGAAATACATGTGGAATTATAAATGGTTGTTAAAAATTTGAAGCTAATGGGAATGTACGTGATCAACTAAAATCAATATAAATCAAAGGGTTATCAAGGAAAATATGATGAAATCAAAATTATGGAAGGTGCCATAAAGGTGTTTTATAAATCCTTAGTAGATACAAGACAATCTAAATAAGTGGACAGGGCTAAGAGATTTCAACATTAAGGACCTAAGGAACCCCACCTAACAAACACAAAAAATTCAGGTATAGATCACCTTATGAAGGATACATGCATCAAAATTAAAATGATATCACCTTCTTAAAATGTCTTTTCTTCTCCTTAGGAAACCTTATAGAGTATTTGGTCTACTGCAAAGATTGGTTACTTGTGTGAGAAAGTAGGTGGCATTAGAATGTAAGATACAAATAAGAAATGATGAAATTTGAATTCCTACTTCAATCTACTAGACTACGCCACCCCAATAGACATTAGATATATCATGAGGCTAATTTCAAAGTTTGAGCTTAGACTAAAATAGGATATGTGACAAAAATATCACATAATTAGTGTGATATAACTTCTAAGACATATTTTTAATTTTAACATTGCCTTTTCTTATGACTTGGATTTTAAGTCATTTGGATATTTTTATCCTCCATATATATTTGGAGAAACCAAACATGGATGATGTATATATCTAATACAAAAGAGCTTACGCTTGGATGCTAGAGAGGATAACCTAAATGTAATGGTGGCTAAAGGAATTTTGAACTTGCCCCTCATGAAAGGGTGAAAATTTGAAACCAACGTAAGTGTGCTTGAAGTAAAAGGAAAGGAAAAAAGGAAATAGTATAAGATCCATGAAAATCATGATATAATGATGACTAGGATGATATATGATAATAATAATAAAGGGTAAATTTGCTACAAAATTGACTAAGCTATGTGATGAAAGGTGATAATCATGTCACTAGAGAAGCTATACTAACCTACATAGGGTATAGCACAAGCATTGAAAGGAGAAGTTATCCAAAATATGGGGAAGGATAAATGACAAAAAAACATCACAAGGAAACTAAGGCAAACTATAAAATGGTAATAATGTGATATAATAAAATCTAATGGTAATAACTTTGATCCATAAGGAAACCAAGGTTGAATGTAAAGTGTAAATACTAGAAACAAAACATGAAGGTAATATCTAGAATCTATAAAAAATCAAATGCTAATTATAAATTTATATAAATTATAGAAATAAAACCCGAAGGTGATACCTAAGATCCACTAGGGAAATAAAGGCCAACTATAAAGTGATTAGAAATAATATAAAGTAATCACACATGCTGAAAATTAAAGTGTTTACATTTAAGAGATCATGATACAAGTAGGATATGCATTAAAATAATAACATATGATAAAAATAGTAAGATGAGATCCAATCACATAACAATGTGAAGTAAATGATATGAAATAATTATCTACTCACAAGTTCTATGAAATATATCAACATGAATCATCAATAAAATTTGATAAATCATGATACAACATATATATTTCTCTAATCATGGTCTCTTATACTCTTTCTTAGATTCATTCTAGGACTTCCTGACATATGATCTCTAAAGATAAGGTAGGTGTGATAGAAGGAGGTCATTGGGCCTCTTGATGAGAATAATAAATACAAAGAATATGTGGTGCCATATCACACATGTCTTCTGATCTACATAATGGATTTGGTCATAGGGGATGTTGTTACTCCATCATATATGGATTATGTGAGTGTTGCTAAGAACCTAGAGGTGAGGGCCTCAAAAAGTATCTAGAATGTTATTGGGGAGATCTATACCTATCTGTGTGCTATGTAGAAGATTAATGCCAAATAAAATACATCTCTCCATGTTTAGGAATGTAATCAAATGTGATATTTGGTGGTGACATGTTTGGTACACTGGGAATCTTATCTTATTTGAGATTAAGTTTATTAAGATACTACTGAAGAGATTGATAGCGAGTCGAGAATGCATACTAGTCCCATATAAAGCTAAAAGACAACCTAGCTTTAATAGACTGAGATGTTTGACTATCCATGGTGGGAGATAGGTTTTGTGGATTTTATTTTGTTAAAAATATCTAATAAGTTTTATAATCTTTAGATGAATGACCATATACCTTGTGAAACTTTCAATATGGTTATTCCTCTTGGGTGGGTGGGTATGGTACCATGTCTAACCTATCTAAATAATCATAGTGGGGTCTATCTAGTACCTCATCAAACACATCACCATTGTTGGAGCATATAATGGTTAATTTAATAAATAATTTTTTTGACATATATTTGGTATGCTCAACACTAACATTGTGAGTAACCTTGAAATCTATGGAAAAAAAATGATGTTGCTATTTATATGGGTGTCATCCTTGATGTGGGCTATAAAATTTTACCCAACCTCCCTAGAGGAAGTGAGCTTGATAGAGGAAAAAATATGGTGAAATGATAGGGTCCAATCATGGATCCATATTCAATCATGCTCTAAAGAGGCTCAAAATTAACCATAGTTTTACATGAAGTAGAAACTATAATGCACTCCATCTTGTACCTATGAACATCAAACGAAAGGGAGATAATGTCAATAAATTTAGAAGAAACACTATATTGAATAATATTAATTAAGTTGATGCTAGAAGATGAAGATTTCTTGTATCAGTGTTGGAGATAATAACGATAAAAAATTATTTATACATCCTTATCTTGGGCATATCCAAACAAATATGGGTCATCAATGATTTAATTATCTTCATAATCTAGAGTAGTAAGATCAATGTTCAGGGATTCTACTACTATGTCATTAAAGGATGTGTGAGAAAGGGGATTATTAGGAATGACCATAGAATCAATAATATCATCAATAATTTTTTTTTAATAACGAGGTTAAAATATGGGTACAAACTGAGCCATGATGCTAGAGAGGAGATATGATGTTTTTATTTTAAGACTAATCTCATCGGGTTCATAATCATTAAAATCTATGAGGTTAGGTGGGATGTTTGCCATATGTTTGAGATGATGACTATAACCTCTATTGGAATTGATGGGATAATTAAAATGATGGTATTCACGAAAGGTAATTCTAGTTAATGGCTGGAGGATTGGGATTTTAAAGACACCACATTCTTGGAATTGTTAAAATTAACAATGGTTGGTATCACCTTGAATCTTATAGGTATCACCCTTGTAAGAAAATTTGAGACATTAAAATTTAGAAGAGGCCATTTCCCTCATATGATGAGTTCAAAGGTGGCCAAGCATAATGTTGTATGATAAAGGATATTTAAAAATCATAACCTTAATTATAACCATGATAGGCGGTACTATTATATGGATCCAAATGCATCCTAATAGAGGCATTTTTAATCAATTGTATCCTTGGAACATGAATTGGGTATATTTAAGGTTACATTATGAGTACCTTAAAGTATTGATGAATTATAGTGAGGTGACACATGTACTAAAACCTTCAATGATCAAGGCTCACTTGACTCGAATATCACCAACTTAGAAACTAGTGAACAATAGAGGATCATTTACACAAAGTAAGATTATATTAGAGATCATATATGTTATAAGAAAATGTAATGATATAGAGGCATCTATAGTTTGATCAACCTATAAGGACATCTCTTTAATTTTTTTAAAATTATTTCTTCATAACCAATAAAGGTAGATTCTTACTCCATTATTGATGTTCAAAGATGTTAATGTTGAACAGAAGCTTCATAAGTTATTTTTTGTGATGTGGATAAGTTATCATGAGATCAAAAAATTGGATTTGAGAGGGGAACTTAGAAATTGGATAAGTCCATAGGCTTGGTGTTTCTCTCTAATCAAGGCTTAATGCTAAATTTTTTTTACCAAAAAAGGATTTGAAATAAATGTGTTTAATTTGTTTATAAGTATCATAGGAATGATCCTAATTGGCATGAAATATTAAATGCTTTTATGGAATACCAATGAGAAATAGGATGGGAAGTATCAAATTCTCTATTTGAGGTTCTAATAAGGCATTTCCTAAGCTTATATAGGGAGAGAGGTTGATGGATTTAAAAATTATTGACTTGTGAAGGAAGAGGAAGATTCTAGAAGGGACTTCCACTAAGAGGTAGGGAAAGAATCACTTCATTATATCTTCATAAAAAATAGCATTGATGGTTCTCTTGGGATCATATGTTTCCAAGATACTATCATCTGTAACATTCTTTTTTTTAGATCTCACAAACATTAAAGTGTCAAGATTGGGGTGGGAAGTCTCTAATTGTATTATAAGAAAATATTAATTTTTAGCTTGATTGAGGGATTCCTCCAATGATTTTGGAATTAACATGTTGTTAAAAAATGGAAGAGGTTATCTTTAGACATGTTATGCTCACATTTGTTGTCTAAATATTTCTAACGCTTGATAAAGACTTGGGAATTCTTATTTTTTTGCTTTCTTGTAGTTGATAAAGTGATCAAAGTTATTTTTAAGAAGATCATCATATTGAAACTAACCCACCAATGTGTTAACCAAGTCTTGAAAACTAGATATGGAGTTGTACTTGAGTTGATTTTACCAATCTAAATCATCACTAGAGAATGTTTTGAGAGTAGCTTGGTAGTGGAAAAGATATTGAACTTAATATATTATTTCCAAAGGTTGCCAAAGTCCTTTAAGTTCAAATAAGGATTGGGGGATGAACTCTAGGTGATCGTAGGAGTGATGCCACCTACTTCTATGTTTGCAATTTTAGGATCCAATGGTTTATTATGGAGATGGTTGATGACTTCATTATAAAGCAGTGGTTATAGAATGAGATTACTAAGAGTATCTCTAAGAAGAGTGGGGGAATTTATATTTTTCACTCCCCACTAAAGCTGGTGAGGTTGATTTTAAATTTTTAAAAGTTTATTTTACATTTGAATCCTCTGAGCATTATTGTTGGCTTGAATATTAGCCATTTGTATCATTGCTTGTAAGATGATTCAATTAGGCTCAAGATTTTTTTTATTAGAAGTGGAGGTTTGAGTAGTATATTTGGATGAACTTGACATGGTATAGACATTGGTATTAACATGGGAACTTTGGGCAAGCTAACTAAAAGAGAGGCCTAAAGTGCCATCAACAATGCTAGGCATAGGGGAGTAATAATGAAATGAGAAGAATGTAAATTGATTTCCCCATTTACTATGGAAAATTTATGAATAGGGGAAAGACGACATTATATGTGAGGTACAATCATGATATGATATAAAAATATAGGGTCATTTTCCTTGTGTTCAATATGCTCATAAAGATATATTACCATATTGTTTGTACACTCAGTTCCACATTCTTTTTCAAATTCATGGTATTAGAGTATGTGGCCTTGTTTAGTAGACTAAGGGTTGTTATATGGATAATAGTTTTTAGATCTAGTGGAATCCACACGATAGTTTCTTCAGTTTTGGTCTTGAGTCATAAAAACTTTATAAGGCATATAATCTTTTATGGAGACTTAATGGGGATTGGTTAGTTTAATAGAATTATGATTATTATAAAATCCCTAAAAGTCTTGGTGGGTTTTTTATTCGGATTGGTCTAGAACGTATTTCATATTAAAAGAGAAATGCTTAACTATACCAAGTTAGTTGGTGTATTAAATTGCATAAGAATGCTAAAAATAGACTATATCATCATGGTCAAAGAAAATCAAACTATATCAAGCTAACCAATATAACATGGTCATAAAAAATAATTGTATTAGGTTTACCAAGATTTTTGGTTGGTAGATGGTATTATTAAACTATATTGAGCTAACCAATGCAGTCAATCAAACACATAAATTTGTATCAGACTAGTCAATATATTTTAGAATATACACAAAACTCTATCAAACTAGATGATGTAGTTTTGACACAACACATAATGGTATTGGGTTGGCTGATCCAGTCTGTAAAAAAAGAAAGCTAAAAATTTAACTATCATCAAAATCAAAGTAGGGAGGGAAAATAAGAAGGGTGTGTTTGAATTGTAGTCTCTCACATATACTAATCTTAATCTTAAGTAGTGAACACATCCATAATGAAAATAACTATAGAGGATTCCACCATCCTACAACCACACTACATTGTCTCTAAGGTATGTTGAGAGCAACTTCATGGAGCTAACCACTTACTAGTGCATTACAAAAATCAAATGGATGAAAAGGTACCTAAGGTATTAAAAAAAAAACCTATGTGTTTATGATATACCATGAGGTACATTGAAACTAAAGTAATTATTTATCTCTATCTGATAGTTTGAATATTGGGGTAGTACCCCTTCCAGCATGGCTTAGTTGAAATTCATGATTGCATGGTCTAAAACAACAAATCCTATTAGTTTTAAAATTGTTTAAACATAGTTTATAGGAACTCAAATAAAAAATAAATATGAAGTTGATTTAATTCAAAATAAAAATTAATGGCATGAAATGAATTAAGCAAACAAACATAATGTTATTAGATTGGTCGATATAGTTAAAAATAGAAACTGATCAAACAAAACTATATCGAGTTGTATGATACAGTTGGAAACACACACAAAACTATACTTGGATGGCTGATATAGTTTAGACAAACATATAATGGTATCAAGTTGGATGATAAAGTTGGTAGAAAAAATGAAATGGTATGAGGCTAGCCAATACAATTGATAAAACTATTGAATAGTATCGGGTTGGACAATAAAATTAGACTGAATGCTATATGACTATTTTGATGATGCCACTAAGAAGCTAAAAAAATCATGAAATGGATCCAACCAAAAGAAGGATAATGTTCACATTGCATTCGCTAGAATGTTTGCATGAGTTAGGATGACCTACAATAATCCTCTTTCTCTCAATAGATAAGTAGTTTAATAAGTTCAATCACATTGAGATTGAGTATACTTAAATGAATGGGTAAGGACCAATGACATCTTTAAATGTATTACATGGTAACTTACAAGTTAATTTTTAATACACAAGGATTCATAATCCTAAGCCTATGATATAAGGGTATAGATCTCACTAGATCTCAACAAAGGTAAATGAGTTTAATTATGATTGTATAGATTCAAGTAAAGTAAATAGTTGTAAAGGGGGTAATTTATTTTAAAATGGGTAAGATGCAATGGTTAACCAAATGGGGGTCTATGAAACTTAAGGTGATAAATGGTAAGCCTAAGAAACCATATATTTGTACAATATTATTCGGTATAAGGAGGATCCTAAGTAAAGATACACACATACATCCAAAAAATAATAAAAATCATCTAATATACTAAGTAAAACAAGGGCCGCGTAGTGGCCAGTCCTTGCCTTTAGTAATAGTATTATTGTAAATTTATGATTTTATTTGGATGGATAGTCTTGCAATGGGGTAATGGACAAAGTAAATAGTAGATAAAGTGAAATGAAGCAATGGGATTTATTCACAAATGGATAAGCTTTTGTTGTTGACAGAAGATTTAACTACGTATTTGGGTTTTTTATTTGCATAGTTTCATAACAACCAAGTTGGAGTATGTATTCGTTATATCATAGAATTGCTTCCATGATTTAATGAAATAAATAGTCATTGAAATCAATAGATTAAATTGTACTTGCTATCCTTAATTATCGAGTAATAGAAACAATTTTTTTTACATTGACTAGATGACCAAACTTTTTTTTTGCATTTCTCTGCAAAGCATCCGTGTTGTGATTGAATGGTTTTTATTCTATTGCGTATGTCTATTGGTTTGTGCTTTGTTTGTGTTAGGCCTTTGCCATTTTTCATTTTCTTAATTTAAATGAAAGGACTGCATCATACAAATAGCTCTGGTATTATTAGGTGTATCATGCATGGGTGTACAAAAAATGATATTGAATGTGTTTGAATAGGTACATAATATTTTTGTTGAAGTAAGTGATATTTACTAATTTAAACTTGATTGTATTGTATTGGGTGATTTTGATGACACGAACAAAACTCATTAGTTTAGATATATACTTACTCAACATTATAAATTTGATATATATTTATTTCTAAAATATGGATAAAGATATTGACATTCTATGTAATTCAGCAATTCAATATATTACCTTTAAACATTTCCAAAAAAATTATATATATTTTTATTTATTTATATAAGATTATAAAATAATAATTATAATATTTATATAATTACTATAATAAACAAAATTTAAATAAATGTTTCAATATCCAAAAATAATAAATCATATTGTTATACTAAAAATATTATATATAATATAATAATGTGAAGTAGTAAAATGGTAAATTTTAAAGTTTTAATAATAATAATAATGGATTCCAAGCCCAGTGGTGGTAGGGCCGGGGGCCTACCACCTTGCCACCACGGGTTCGAGCCTCCGGCTCCCCGTCAAAGCCGCCTCCCGGAAAAAAATTGCATTGTATACAATATAAAAAATAAAAATAAAATAAAATAATGGATTCCAAGGGATCCGTACGTAATAAATAAAAAATGATTCTTGCTTAATATGGTTGGTGGGTGTCAGTCCGAGGGGGTGTGTGTATATATCGAAATTTTGATGGACGATCTATATTAATTGGTAATAAAATGGCTTCAAAATAGAAGAATTTGAGGCTCTGTTTATTAGCAGGTGTTATTGTGCCCTCCCTTTTTAACGAGAAGGGCAATGATCAACTCAATTTGATTGGGGAGATACTCCTTAAACTTAGCAGCTGCTAGTAATTCTGGAGAAGAATTCATCTGTCAATTGCTCGCATCCCAAGTGAGCTTGCACAATATTTTCAAACAGTTTTTTATAATGGTTCTCTACAACTCTCCCAAACATCTTCCCTTCCCCTCTCGTCACCTGCGTCATTGGATGCAAGGGAAATCCTCCCAACGTCTTCACATTCTCTATCACACAGGACACCTCTCTCCTCATTATGCTCTCCACCTCCTCTGGATTTGGACCGAGTAAGGCATGTTGAAGAATTCCCATTTCTTTTTTTCAATAATATTCTGCTCAAAGAAAATGTCCATGATATATCATACTACATCAATCAATGTTGCACTTTATTCAAGTATTTTTGTAGATGTCGGTACTTTAACAACAATTTTGACATTAAGTACACAGTAATACATACGTCATTGACCAGCTCCTCAAATACATATTGTAAGTGATGAGCAATATCACCTAATATTCCTTGCTCCTGCATTATGTGAGTGCCTGCATTACAACCCATCAGAGCTATGAACATGCATCCCCCACCAACCATCTCTTCTGCCTGGGCGCTCAAAAATGCTGTCAAGTCTGTGTCGAACTGTTGAAGATACGCAACCCCCTTTGCCTCACTGGATACATACACCACGGAAGAGATTTTATGCTCAACACTCTTAGGCACCTGCAAATTATTCATGTTTAATAGGCATTCTCAAACATGCAAACTGGAAAAGAAAATAATCGGTTTAAACATTATTTATACATAATGCCCCACCCTCCAAAAAGAGTAAGAATATAAGATAAAAGAAAGAAAGACATTACTGTGTACATAAAGTTAAAAAAAAATTAGGTTTTAACAATAGTACAAATAACGTTAAATGCGTGGGCATCCCAGTGGTCAGGTCACAGGAGTGAAGCCAACGAAGAGTGACAGAAATGCAGGCTTTTTCATGGGAACAGGCATCTGACAAATGTTTATCAAGTACTAGTTACTCACCCGTGAAAGCTAATGAAGGCCCAAAGAAGAGTGACAGAAATGCAGGCTTTTTCGTGGGAAGAGGCGTCTGAAATATGATCCACACAGCTGCCACAAAGTAAGATATTGTATCCATCTTCTTCTCCCCACCGTTATCTGCATCTCCATAATTTGAAGCCAATATTCGTAATAGTGAATTGAAATCATTGGATGGAAGGTCAGCGAAGTAGACTTGAAATTCTGGCATTATATCTTCTTCCTCCTCCTCCTGAATCGTACATTGGAGTGCCTTGACGATGGTGTCTGCCACCATAAGTGTATTCTGCCCAGTCGCACACCCTATCATGCCTCGGCTACTCAACTTCAATCTCATATTCTCATAAATGCCTCACTCAAAGGATTGGTTTCATAGCTTTGATCATCTTTATCTTCACACACAACTCACAGTGGTGATGTGGGAGAAAAAAAATGAAGTGTAATTCTTGTTAAAACATTGAGAGTAAAATCTAAGAATATAGTGGAAAAACAGATAATAGATCAGTGGTACCTGAACTGACAAAGAGTTATAAGCATAAATAGAAAACACATTCTCCACAGCTTTAGATTGAGTTTGAGATTTCACCATCTCCATATTTGAGACCGAATAATTTTTAAAATTCACTCAATGCCAATGCAACATTCACTTTAAACATATTTATATTAATAAACATGAATGATTGGTGACATAAGCATCCCAACATCACACTTTAAATAATTGGTGACATCAACATCCCAAACGTTAACACTTTAAAGGTAATTTTATACAATTGTATTACAAAATTAAATACGATCTTATGAATTTTAAGATATTTTATATATTTAATTTAAAAAAATTATAAGATCAAATTTTATTTGAAGCATAATAAAATGCTTATATTATGAATACACAATAGTTCTATATTTTATAAACTATCTTATAAATTATAATTAAAATATATTTATTATAAATATTTAAAAAAATAATATTATAATTAATTAATTATTATTATTATTATTTTTTAAATAACAGATTATCGTGCATTGCGTAGTAGTTAGTTTGTCTAATCAAAGAAACGAAAACTTGTATGATTAAACAAGTCTAAAAAATAAATTATAAAAAAATGATTAAACATTTCTAAAAAACAAATTATAAAGAAACCAAACTACGATTATTTACAAAGTACGCTTCCTAAAATTTCGTGTTGCATTATTTGAAAGCGAACATGTCCAATCATCTCAAAAACTTAATCTCTAACCATCTTCCAAATCAGTCATGACATATTTTAGACTTCGATTTTTATTACTTGCAAAACCAGTGGGAGTGCAACTTTGAGACATGATTAAATGTGAAATAGGTTTCTGCAATCATAAGTGTTATGTTGAAAAGTTACATAATGATATTTAGACAGGTGGGCAAAGTGTCATATTATAATGTTTAGGAACATTTTTTGACAAGTTAGTTCCTCTTTTAATGCTATCAAATAGCGTGGATTTTATTTTTAAAAAGTAAAAAATAAATAAATAGTGTTTAAAGTTATTCTTTATATAAGAAGAGTTGTGTAGTGATTAGATGTGTAGAAAATCATATATATATATATATATATATAATTAAGAAAAATATTTTAGTGTATATAGAAGATTTTATTGAAAATTTTTTTGGTTAAATTTTAATAATTTGAATAATTTTTTTGTTTATATTAATTTATCAGTATTTATTTATAATATTAAAATTAAAAAAATTGTCTTATTTTAAATAGTTAAGTAGAAAAATAGAAAGTAGGGAATATAATTTTTGTAGAAAAATTTAAAAATAGTATTACTTTGTGTACAGTAATAATAAATAATTATGAGGTTCAATTGAAAATATTTTGTACTAAATTTTAAATTTTAACAATTGAAATAATTTTTTGTTTTAGTTTTGTTTATCAATTTTTATTTAACAATATATTATATTTTATATTTCTATGTCAATATTTATTTAAAAACATAAAAATAAATAAAAAGAATGTCTTCTTTAAGTAAAAAAAATAGAAAATAAAGAATATAGTTTTTGTAGAAAAATGAAATGTTTTTTTTTTTTGAAAAGTAATAAAAAAATTATTACATTTCATATGTAGATTTTTTTTTAATTAAAAAATTTATATATTTAAGAAATTTTAATAATTCTTATAAATTAGAAAAGTCAACAATTAATAGAAATGAGAAATTTTATAGGATTTCATTGAAGGCAATTTTTGTTAGAAAGTTGATCTCAGATTCTTTTTGAGAATTTGTGATATAATAAATATAAAATTTATTAAAAAATCATCCAATCAATAGTATGTGGAATATTTGATAATATTAACTTGGGGAATATTCTAAAATTTTGAAAGCCAAACTTTAGTATTATTTAAAAAATACATTAGTTCAAGATATTTGATTGGCTAGATAAAAAAAATTATTACTTTTAGTGAAAGTTATAGTACCTTGCCTTGGTAGGAACTAATAAATAATATAGGAATATAAATACTTGCTTTGGGGTAGATCCATTGATTCTTAAATATCCTGTTTTGGATCAAATGGAACTTTAAAAAAGATTGTTGTAGGTTGATGATCTAAAATTGTTGGATGAAAACCTAGATATCCCTAGTTAGGAACTCCTAATGACTCTTACATTTGAGATTAAATGACACCACAAGCTAGGACCTAAAAGATAAGGGTCTAAACCACTAAGTCTCCTAAATACTTTATTAGGGAAGAAATGCAAGTGCAAACATTGTATGAATATGATATATCAAATTAGGGATTAAATGTGACTCATATATATGATTCCAATACCTTAAATCAACCTCAAAATCAAAGTTAATGGTATCCAATAAGCTGATATAGTTGGAAGATGTCAGATGGCACAATACAACATTACCCAAGTCTATATAGTATACATTATATAAGATATAATTAGAACTATACCAGGCTCACTAATATAGTACAAGGGAAAGAAAAACATAAAATAGATGCTATCAACTAGGTCGATGTCATACGATATAGGGAAGATATAAAATAGATAGGAAGTGAAAGGGATTAAAATATAGAAACTTAGAGGAGGCTAGAATGATAGTAGTGAAGATGTAAAAGGATAGAATGAAAACATCTCTTATAAAGTATCATCAGTTGATCCCACCCCATTTATGGTGTACTCTTTAAGGCACAAACTCAAAGATATTTACACATCGAAAATCCACTACAAGTGACATCATAAGTAAAGTGATAAATTAGAAACATTAGGTGTATACATGGATTTTATTGAGGGTCCTTTGATGATTCATGTAAAAGTAGTCAATCAGATTAAACTTCACTTTAGAAAGCCAATTATTAACATATCATGAGTGGATGAGGACTATAGTCTCTACATGTAGGCTTCCAAGGGGAATAAAATGGTGAATTAAAGTTTAAATTTGGATCTCAGAATATTATAGAACACATAGTTCCAAGAAAATGATAGGCCCAGGTGTTTCGGTAGTAGAATTTGTATGATAATTATCTAAACGTGCTCTAATACTTTAGTAATAGTTGTAATTTATTTCATATTTATTTGTTTATTTGAAGTACTAAATTAGAGTATGAAAATAGTTTGATGATTTTGTTTCATCCCATCCTTTTTATTATAAATAGTTTTCATTAAAGCCTTTGTAATTAGAATGGAAGACAAATACTTTAGCAATAATCAATTTTGTTAAATTTACAAGAATTAATATTTTCCATTTCTTAATTAGATTAATTATGTGCTCTTTCTTAGCATATAGTTCTCATTGATTGGATATATATGATTTATTTGAGTTGGATAGATTGAGTGTATGCTATTCTAACTACTTTATTAGTTCATTATGAATAATATTATGTCTTTATAGATGAATGCGACATTTATTTTCTAAAATATATTATTTTTTCAAGTTATGCTTGTGAAATTTACTCATAAAATTACTTAATCTTTAGGTTCTAGTGATATATTTATTTAAATCTAGATGAATGTTGGATTTGATAAGTATTATCTTATTTTGAAAAATATATCATATGATGTTTTTTTAGAAAATAATAGGAAGGTGGAAATCTCATTCTTTTTTTTTCCATACCTATATATTAGCATGATTATGAATATGCATGTCTTTATTAGTTAGTAGGCCCATTATTTTAACTTTTGAAATGCCAAATGGTAGGATCCATACCTTGAAAGGATTTACGCCACATGGAAAGAATTATATTCCATAGAGGAATCCATTTTAAGATTTACAACCTAAAACTCATGCCTTGGGTTAGATATTATGATCCTAAAATAATATGGTCTATACCCCTCATCTAATAGATCCTATGCAAAAAAGTTGCAATACTAAAAATGACCATTAATAATTTATCTCATCCTATTATGAAGGGTAATTCCCATATAATACAAATTTTATAAGATTTGTGGGCTAAAATATAGACAAAGGCCTATGCAACCAAAACATATTAAAAACAAGCAAGATGGAAACATAGTCTAATAGAGTAGAAGAGGCCAAACCTATCAAATTTATGGCCATTCATAGTTAAACAAGTTGAGACTTATAGGAAAAGGGTATAAACCATGAAAATAGAATTATTCAAACCCTAATGATTTTACATTCATAAGTTGAATTACCATTCCATGTGGGCACTAGATTTCTCAAAATAATGTTTAAAAAACAAAGAATAGTTGTATAAATGCTTGAGCCCACTTCATACCTTTCTAAAATCACTAATGTTGTCAAGAAAGTATCTAATTTTGATGAAACATGTTTGTTTTGGTCCAAAAATTGTAATATGTGTCATAGAAAGAGAGAAAGTGCTTTAACAAGAGTCTTAGAGGAGACATTCAATAAGGTGATGGGTATCCAATTGGTAATATGCTCTAGATCCACTGCTTTAGAAATATTTTGATATTTATTTAGTTAATAATGTTTTGAATGAATTATATGTATAACCCCTTCATAAACTTGAATAAATTCTCACCCAATAAAATTCCAAGTAGCCTCATAGAACATTGAAGTAAATCCACCAATTCCTCAAGCTTTATTGTTGGCCATTCAAAGCAACACTTCATGAAGATCCTTAATGTAGAACAACACGTCACAAAGTATTTTAAAAAAAAGAGATGAAATTTTATGGAAACACATCATGAAATTATTGAAAATCTAGAGATCACTCATGAGAATCAACATGTGCGCAAAACACTAATTTATAGTGGTCTAGAGAGACTTAAAATTTTTATCAAAGCCTAGTGAGACAACTATGGAAAAAGTTTGATATTAAGGTGTTTGAAGATATTTGAATTTAATATAACACATCATTGGTAGACAATATTTCATCTATAATGATTTGGATTTGTAATGTAGCATTAATATTCTTTTTGGAAAATCATTTTCATTATGTTGAGTATTTTAATAATCAAATTATCATTTGCATCTCTATTTTTCACAAATAGTCATTTCTTTTATGACTTTAAATTATTTATATTGATAATAATTGTTGGATTTTTAAAAAATTAAATAGTGCTATATAATTTAGTAAAAATAGTTTCAAACTATTTAAAATAAAGGTGGGTAGAATGGAATTAAACCCATAGTGTCTATCATATTAGGTCATATGACCTAAGAAGCTAATAAAATATCCAATAATTTAAAGTGATACATATATAATCATATGAAAAGTATATTAAAAAATTATAATATGAAAATGAAATTAAGCAACAAGAGCAAGGATGGTAGTGACAACTAGATCCCAATCATTTAGTCTAGATCCCCACTTACCATCATGTTAATCATGGTAGAATGGAATCAAACCCCTAGTGCATATTATACTAGGTCATATGACCTAATCAACTAATAAAATTGTAAAAATGAAGGAGACAAACACAAAGAGATCAAAATAATAATAATAATACTGCGTTATTTTCAACATTCTTTTGCTTAACAATACATAGGATATTATATAGCCATTTCAATAGAAAAATAAATTCCTACTAAATAGGGAGGTATAATAACAAATAACCTGGTATAGAGTCATAGGTATAAAAAACTAGTCATATAGTAAACTAACAAAGGTAAACCATGATTTACCATAGTAACTCCAGTTGTGTGAACACTATAAATTCCAAATTTTCAACCCATTAGTGTGAACATGGGGAAACATCAATCCCATATTTACACCTATGTTGATGATTTGGTGATTTTATCAAGACAACCACATATATTAATTATTATTTTTCATGTGGCTTACCGACAACCAAAAAGGGATGGTTTTCATGTGGTTTACCAACAATAAAAAAATATGGTTTTGTAAGTGGCTTACCATGAAGCACATCATGATGTGAAATACTTTTATCATCTCTCTTCACTATCTCACATTTGGGGAAAATACAAAGTAATTTTTAGATCAATTGTTATGAATAGGAATAGGAATAAAACACCTATTTGTTATTACAACACAATAGAAAAAAGAGCGCACAACTAAAAAATTCCACCATAGTTTTATGCAGCCTCATCATTGGTGACTAACAAGAGATCGTTGAAAGACCTCCAACCTCCTTTACCTCCATCCTCCTTCATAATAAACTTATTATTCAGTTAATAAATATTTAAAACTCAAATGCATGTTGTTTTGAAGGGAATAAGATCTCTTTATAAGATTGACACATTTGATATTTGACTTAGGACGTCATATACAAATAAGAGTGTGCCCTTTATAATATAATAAGTGTCAAATTTAAATCTTGACTCTTTAATGACTAAAGACATATTATGACATTTGAAAATAGACAAGACATAATTAATGTCTTTGAAACTTTTGAATTGAACAATAATGACTAATCATAGACAATACAATCTTTAAATTACTTAACAAAACTCAAATACTCAAACTATTACCTATATAAAAATAAAAACTAAATCAAAGACATTGATTTAGAATTTATTTACATATACCATTTTAAATAAAATCATTATTAACTAAATGGGAATAATATGACTCTAGACGTGATTATGTAACTTAAAAAAAAATTCCTAATTGATTTTGAATCAACCATAACATTAACAAACTAAAACAAAGATTAGATAATGAATTTTGAAGTACTCTAAATACCCCCATATATATATATATATATATATATACATATATATATATATACATATATATATTATATATATATATATATATATACATATATATATATATACATATATATATTATATATATATATATATATATATATATATATATATATATATATATGTATATATATATATATATATATATATATATATATATGTTAGCTCAATTTTTGGCATGATAAAGAGTATTTTGAGTCTTAAGATTATTTGGATTTAAATAAAATTAATTTATATGATATTGGATGCATTTATAGGTCTCAAAACCAAGTTCTTGACTTTCTCACCAAAATAGTTCATTTCAAAATTTGAATTTATTTTGAGACCTATAGTGATTTATTCAAGTTATTTTAAGGTTATAATTATGTATATTTATGTGATTAGGAGTATTTTTAATACATTAATATTTATTGATACATTGACACCTTCTTAGTCATGATTTTCATGTTTCGATCTTGGCTAATGTTTAAACACGTTAATTTGTTATGACCTCTACGCACGTTGGATGGAATCGAGAAGTAGTTGGAGAGATTTTAGGTGATAGAAATGGTATATAAGCATGAAAGGATACTCATTTATGGTATAAAAAGGTGGATATAATATAAATAAAAGAAAAATATTAAGAATACATAAAGAAATAGAGGAGCGAAACTCTATTTTTCTATAGGTGGAAATTTTGTGTAATGTCTTATTAAGAAATGATTGAACATATAATTGATAAAATCTATGTTTAATCTTATAAGTATTGATATATATGAGTGAGTCTAAAAAATTATTTATTTTCACTATTTTTTGCCATTGTAATTGACTTTCAATATATAAAGTGCAAGCTATAGCATGATCAAAATATGAATATTTTTATGCCTATATAGTTAGGAAACATGGTCAATAATATATTTTGAAGATTACTAATATTTATTTATTTTGTATACATTGTAAAATAATAGTGAAGGATATATAATTATGTAAATTATCCTTTGAAATGTTCTCATGATAAAATATTGAGCTTACATTCTCATTCACATTATACAGTCCTAAAGAAACCTAGAACTCTATAAGTTTGCATGTTGAAGCCCTAAGGAGAATATTACAGGACAAATAATGATTGATAAAGTTAGAATAAGGGAAGATAGACCTAGTTAAAATTATATAAATGGTTAAAATTTTCATAAATTCAAACTATCCCAAATAGAAGGCTCTTAGGTTGTCTTAGACCTGTGAAACCCTAAATTAGGGTTTTTGAATTCAAATCCATTTATCTTGTGTTTCCATTGTTCAAATTTATTAAAAATTTATAATATAGTATAATATGACTTGATATAAAATATTATTAAGCTTTTGAGATGGTAACATACCGTAAAATACATAATAAAAAAAGAAACTTTGGATTAGGCCTAATTAGACCTTATAAAGAATAAGGTTTTGTGAATTACAAAATTTACCTTGGGAGTCTTGACATGAAATTTTTTGTGAAGTTTTAAGGGCATAAATGGCACTTTAAAACATTTTTAGTTTGTTTATAACCCTTTTATATTTTACAAACCTATAAACTTTGTGTAAAATAAGGGATACTAAAAGACTAGGCCTAAAGAAGAATATTGTCTTTTGATTGTGAAAACTCTATCCCTCAGCATCAAATTGGTATTAGACTAGGTTGGATATATAAATGAAGATTGAAGGAAGGTGACACTCTTTTAGGTCAAGATAAAATTGATTATTTGTTGTTCAGTTGGATTGAGAAACCAAAATGCCACCTAGAAGAAACCCAAGATAAGGTGGAAGAAAAGGGATCTAAATGGGAAATGATATCTTGGAGAAATTAATAAAGATGAGGGTAATTTTGATGCAAGGATTATAGTAATAGAGGCTAATCAGAGAAGAAGAGTTAAAATAGAGGGCATAAGTGATAGAGAGGAAGAACCACAAACTGTAGAGGAGAAAGAAATTAAAGAGCACTAGGAAGAAGGAATATATAGATTAAGTAAAGTAGTGATGGGACAGGGGTCTAAAATAAAGATAAAGATTCTTAATTATGCAAACAATTTAGATGGTGAGGAACTTATTGATTATATTACAGAGCTAGATAAATATTTTGACTATGAAAATATACCAGAAGAAAACAAGGTCAAATTTGCTTTTACAAAATTAAAGGGACATGCACCCCTTTAGTGGGATTACATATAATATGAAAGAGGAAAAAGGGTAAAACCAAGATTAATTTTTGGGACATGATGGTATCAAAATTGAAGGCTAAATTTCTACCTAGTGACTATAATACAAATCTATTCAAGAAATTACATAATTTAAAGCAAAAATAGATTGGCATTAAAGAGTATACTGAAGAGTTATACAAGTTGGCAATTAGATTAGATCATGTAGAAGAGGGTGTGAATAATATTGACAGATATATTAACGTATTGAGGTATAATTCTAGGATGAACTCAATTTAATCAGTCCAAGGACACTTAAGAAATGCTACCAATATGGTTTGAAGGTAGAAGATAAGCTAAATACAAGGCAATTAAAATAAAATATGGGTTGGAGTAGAAGTTATAGAGGCAAAGGATAATAAGAAAGAAGTGACACATCTAAAAGGACAAGTTTAAAACCAAGTACCTCTCAAGAATAATCATTTACGTCAAGATGTGGATTCAGAGGAGGATACACACAAAGAGGAAAATGATTCAATGGTGAATGTTTCAAATGCAAAAAATTTGTAGGTCATAGATTTTGGGAGTGTCCAGAGGATTCTCAAGCTAGCATCTTTAGAACTAAAAGTAAAAATCAAATAGTCCAAGCAGAGGGAAAAAGTGTGGATTATCTATCTCACATAGAAGAACCATAGGTTGGTGAGTCCTTGATGATGATAAAGGTGCAGATAAAACCACCCAATGAGAAATAACCCACCCAAATAATTAAATTATTCAAGATAACTTATAAATTTCAAGGTAAGTTCTAAAAAATGGTGATTGATTTAGGTAGTATTGATAATATAGTGTCAGTAGAAATGATAAAAAATATTCGTTCAAAGAGATTTCCACATCCAAACCCCTATAAGGTGTCATGGCTTTAACAAGGGATAGAATTTCTTGTAAACGAACAATGTTGGGTATATTTTCAGATTCAAGAATATAAAGACAAGTTTCTATGTGACAATATACCAATGGATGTGTGCCATGTGATTTTAGGGAGGCCTTGGAAATATTATAAAAATAATACTCATGATGGAAGGAAGAATTTTTAACCCTTGGAAAAGAATGTCATAAGTCACACACTTATGCCTAATAAAGAAGAAGAAAATGGGCAAGGGACTAACTCAAGTGTTATGATGGTGAGTGAGAAGGAGTTCTTGAATGCTATAAAAAAGGAAAATATAGGTTTTGGAGTGGCAATCAGACCAAGCAATATTATAATAGATACCAAGTTAAATGAGTTACTTCAAGAGGTACAAAACATGTTATAAGAATTTACTGATATTATGGTTGATGAACTACCTAATGAATTTCCACCTATTAGGAGTATTAACCACCATATTGACTTTATAGTAGTTGAAGTTTACCCAATAAATATGCCTAAAAGATGACTCCTCAAGAGAATGTAGAGATTAAGATGAAAATACAAGAACTCTTGGATAAAAGATTGATCAAAGAAGCCTTAGCCTGTGTGTAGTGCTAGCTGTATTAGTGTCAAAGAAGGAAGGAGATTGGAGAATGTGCACTAAATGAAAGGAAATAAATAAGATAACAATAAGGTATAGATTCCATCTTCAAATAATTTAAGATTTAATGTAATATTTGAGTGGTTCTAATCATTTATCTAAGATTGATCTCAAGATTGGATATCATTAGATAAGAATAAGGGAAGGAGATGAATGGAACATTGCTTTTAAGATTAATTAGGGGTTGTATGAGTGACTTGTTATGCCATTTATCCTCACTAATTCCCAAAGTACATTCATGAGACTCATGAATGAAGTCTTAAATCATTTCGTTGGTAAATTTGTCATTATATATTTAGATGATATATTGATTTACATTCCAAGCAAGGAAGATCATATTCAACACCTAAGAATGGTTATGTAAAAGTTTAAAGAGGGGAGGTTATTGATTAACCTCAATAAGTGTTTGTTTATGAAGATAGAGCTAGTGTATTTTGGGTTTGTGGTTTCCCTAGCTATCTTGGATATGGATAAAGACAAAGTGAAATCCATAATTGATTGGCCAAATCCTGAGACAACTTATGAGGTAAGGATTTTCCATGTCTTAACAAGATTTGATAGGAATTTTATTTGAAAGTTTATTGGGATTTGTACACCCATCATTGACACCATAAGAAGGGATAAAAATAAATTTGTGTGGACTAATATTGTTGAGAAGATTTTTTAGTTTTTGAAGAATAAAATTATAGAACAACCCACATTAGCACTTATTGATTTCAATAAGGTTTCTTCAAGTTGAATGTGATGTAAGTGGGGTGGTCATTAGAGCTAACCTAAGTAAAGAAGGTAGACCTAGAGCATACTTTAATGAGAAGTTAAATGAGTCCAATAAAAGGTATTCTTCCTATGATATACAATTTTATCTATGATTCGATCCTTAAGGAAGTGGAGGCACTATTTAATGTTTAATGCCAAAGGATATTGTCATATTCATATATAATCATGCACTTTAGTTCATAACAATTTAGGCCAAGCTAAGTCAAAGGAATATGAAGTGGGTGGAGTATTTTCAAAATGTGACTTTTGTCATCAAACATAAAAAAGGCCAAACTACCAAAGTGGAAGGCACTCTTAACTTAAGTACTTTTCTCATAAATGAAATTTAGATTGAGAGTGGGTAAATAGAGGCACTCAAAGAGTTGTATGAAATTGATTTAGAATTCCAAGAAGCATACGGGGCTTGCAACCATTCAACTACTAGAAATAGAGAGATTTGGATGGAGTACATGTTATAAGATGGTTTTTTGTTTAAATGAATTCATATTTATGTGCAAAGGAGTTCCATGAGAGATAATTTAATAAATAAAAATCATTATGGGAGTTTAATAGGTCACTTTAGCCTTGACAAGACCTTAGCTCAACCAAGTAGTCATTATTATTGGCTTATAATGCAAATAGATGTAAGTAAATGTTTATAAAGATGTAAAGTATGCCAATTTTCAAGATAAAATAGCACAAATGTAGGTCTTTATTAGCCCTTACTAGTTCAAAATAGACCTTGGGACTCAATTATCATCAATTTTGTAATGGGGCTACCAAGAACTCAAAGAGGGCATGAATCCATTTTTGGAGTAGTGGACATATTTTTAAAGATGTCCCATTTCATACCATGCAAAAAAAATAATGATATTACTCATGTGGTTAAATTTTTTTTCAAAGAGGTGGTTAGACTTTAGGGATTTCCATTAATTATTATCCCAGATAGAGACACTAAATTTGAGGGGCACTTCTAGAGGATGCTAT
This sequence comes from Torreya grandis, assembly GCA_037957365.1. Classification (NCBI taxonomy): domain Eukaryota; kingdom Viridiplantae; phylum Streptophyta; class Pinopsida; order Cupressales; family Taxaceae; genus Torreya; species Torreya grandis. The sequence continues at coordinate 383,306 of JARHVA010008128.1, forward strand.
GGAATAAATTAGGAATGAAATTGAACTTTAGTTCAGCATACCACCCTGTGACTGATGGATAAACTAAGGTGGTTAATAGGATTTTTGTTAATTTTATAATGTTTTTAATAAGGGACAATCCTAAATAATGGAATTTAGTCTTACCACAAGTAGAGTTTGCCTATAATGACTCCACCAACAGAAGCAAAAGAATGAGTCCATTTCAAGTTGTCTATGATATGCACCCAAGAGGAGTCTTTGAGTTAATAGATATAGGTAATATGGAGAAAATAAATGATGAGGTAGAAGACATTACTATTTATATGTGATTGGTGCATGAGCAAGTTAAGATGTAATTGGATATGAATGTGGAAAAATACAAGCAATGTGTAGATATTGAGAGGAGAGATGTCAGTTTTTAGGTTGGGGATATGGTGTTAGCTCATCTAAGGAATAAAAGGATTTAAAAGGTGATTAAAATAAATTAAAAATGAAAAATATTGGCCCTTGAAATTCATTAAGAAGTTCTCCAATAATGCATATGAAATAGAGTTGCCTATTGTTGTGGTAATCTCTCCCATAATCAATGTTGTAGACTTGTATCCTTTAAAATAAGGGAATGATAGTGTTCAAACTAATTTTAATGAAGAAAAAACAATACAATAATGGGTAGATTAGTTTCTAAAAGCCAAGAAAGAGGAACCTAAATTCATCTTGGATAAGAAGTTTAGTAAAAGAACTAAAGGAAAGGAGAATTACCAATACTTGGTGAAGTAAAAACATAATCCTATAGAGTATTATACTTGGGTGAGTGAATTATAAATCATCAAGCATGGAGGAAATATTTAATACCTCATTAATATGATTTCATGAGTCAAATTATTGTTCCTAGGGAGTATGATACAGGAACATCACCTAGGAAGAATTTTGCAGTTTTAATGTAGGAATTAGTTAATTCAAATTTTGGTTTGTTCAAGAGATTTTTAGTATTAAGAGTATTTAGAGTTCAATAAAGAGTCATTTTTAGGATTTTTTATGCATTTATAGGTCTCAAAACCATTTTTTTGGCTTTCCCACCGAAACAAACAATTCTAAAATTTGAATTTCTTTTGAGACTTATAGTGATTTATTCATGTTCTTGTAAGATTCTAATGATGTATATTTATGTGATTAGGGGTATTTTTAATACAAGTATAGTTATTAATGTATTTAAATCTTATTATTCATTATTTTCATGTTTCAATCTTGGTTATTGTCTAAACATGTTGATTTGTTATGACCTCTACATACATTGGAGGGAATCAAGAAGTAGTTAGAGAGATTTTTTGTAATAAAAATGGTATAAAATCACAAATGCAGACTCATTAAGGGTATAAAAAAGTGGAGAGAATAAGAATAAAATAAAATATTAATAAAACATCAAGAAATAGAGGAGCAAAACTCTAATTTGCAATAGGTGGAAATTTTATGTATTGTCTTATCAAGAAATGAATGAAAATATACATTGTCAAGTCTCTGTTGAAAAATGTGAATATTGATATATGTGATTGAGTTTAGAAAATTATTTATTCTCATTATTTGGTGTCATTTCAATTTATTTTAAAGATATAAATCACAAGCTACAGTATGATAAAAAGATCAAGAATTATGTCTTAGAAGACTAGGCCTAAAGAAGAATCTTGTCTTTTGATTGTGAAAACTGTCTCACTCTGCATCACATGTGTACTTGAAATAAACTTGTATAAATATCACATTAAGTACATATGGAGACTACAAATTTTACCTATCAAAACATTTCTAATTAATATAATATGAGTTCAATACTGATTTTGTTTATTTCTTCAGGCACAAAATTGAATGCAAACCATCATCAAAGAGCATAAAGTCAAAATGAAAATCTCAAAGCAACAAAAGTATGCACTAAATGGTAGTGATAAATTTAATAGTGAGAATAATAGTAGTGTTGGGTTCTGAGAAATCCAATTTATTGAAAAAAATAATCTTGAGATGGTTTGAGCAAGATCTGACACACGGAACAGAATGGATAGATTAAGCATATAGTTGGATGTTGCTGGTAGACTGCATGAAATAAACTAGAAATATATAATAAATGTATATTTTTACATGAATATATGAATGAATAAATATTATCCTATACATGTAATAAATTTGGGATGTGAACAAAGCTTTATCACCCTTCATTCCAATGTCTATTCATATAGCAGATTTCTAACACTCTATGAGAGCAAATGACTATGAATATTTGTATGATCAACCTAAAATAATTTCATTCACTTATTAATTAAATTCATTACATGGGAAACCAAAAACAATATCTCTACCCTCCTCAATATTTAGGTTTTTATAATTACTCATATAGATTAGATCTTGTACCAAATATAAAAATAAAGGAGCTAAACACAAAGAGATCATAATAATTTAATAATAATTCATTATATTCAACATTTTTTAACTTAAAAAGTACATTCATGAGACTCATGAATGAATTCTTAAATCCTTTCATTGGTAAATTTTTAATTTCATATTTACATGATATATTGATTTACAGCCCAAGTAAGGAAAAACATCTTCAACACCTAAGAATGGTGATGCAAAAATTACAAGAGGAGAGGTCATTGATTAACCTGAAGAAGTGTTTGTTTATGAATATAGAGCTAGTGTATCTTGGGTTTGTGATTTCCTATGGTTTATTGAAGATGGAAAAAGGTAAAGTGAAAGCCATAATTGATTGGCCAACTCCCAATACAATTTATGAGGTAAGAGGTTTCCATGGCTTAACAAGATTTTTTAGGAAGTTTATCAAAAAAAATAGTGGGATTTGTGCACCCATAATTGACACCATAAGAGGGGATACAAATAAATGTGTGTGGACTGATATTCCTAAGAATAATTTTTAATTTTTTAAGAAGAAAATTATAGAGAAACCTATGTTAGCACTTCCTAATTTCAATAAGGTTTTTCAAGTTGAATGTGATGCAAGTGGAGTGGTGATTGGAGCTGACATAAGTCAAAAAGATAGTCTTGTAGCATACTTCAATGAGAAGTTAAATCAGGCCAAGCAAAGATATTTTTCCCATGATCTAGAATTTTATGCTATGGTTCAAGCCTTAAGGAAGTGAAGGCACTATCTAATCTCAAATGAGTTTACCATATTCATAGATAAGCATGCACTTCAATTCATATTAATTCATTCTAAGCTAAGCCAAAAGGCATATGAAGTTGGTGGAGTATTTACAAAACTTCACTTTTGTCATCAAACACAAAAATGTCCAAACTAATAAGCTACCAAATTCTCTTAATATGACTTTGCTCATAAAAGAAATGTAGATTGAGAGTGGGGGAATAGAGGTAGTCAAAGAGTTGTATGAAACTGATTTAGACTTCCAAGAAGCATATGAGGCTTGCAACCATCCAACTACTAGAAATAAAGAGCCTTGGATGGAGTGCATGTTACATAATAGTTTGTTATTTAAAGGAATTCATCTATATGTGCCACAGAGTTCCATGAGAGAGAATCTAATTAAGGAAAATCATTACAAGATTTTAATAGGTCATTTTGGCATTGATAAGACTTTAGCTCAACTAAATATTCATTATTATTGGCCTATAATGCAAAAATATGTAAGTAGATTTGTGTAAAGATGTAAAGTATGTCATTTTTACAAAGGAAAGAGCACAAATGAAAGTCTTTATCAGCCCTTACCAATTCCAAATATACCTTGGGACTCCATTAACATTGATTTTGTAATGGGGTTACTAAGAAATCAAAGATGACATGACTCATTTTTTATAGTATTGGAGATATTTTACAAGATGGCCCATTTCAGACCATGCAAAATAAATAATGATGATATTCATGTGCCTAAATTGTTTTTAAAAGAGGTGGTTATATTGCATGGAATTCCATTGAGTATTATCTTAGATAAAGATGCTAAATTTATGGGGCATTTATAGAGGACCCTATGGAATAAATTGGAAGCAAATTTAAACTTTATTTCAACCTTCTACCCTAAAAATAATGGAAAAACTAAGGTGGTTAATAGGAGTTTTGTTAATTTGCTAAGGTGTTTAACAAGGGACAGTCCTAAATAATTGGATTTAGTCTTATCACGAGCATAATTTTCCTATAATGACTCACCCATATTTATCTTGATTGAATAAATAATTAATCTATGTGGGTTCATCTTGAACTAATGAAAACAAATTGATTATTTGGGATTAGATATGATAATGGCCATTTATTTCTTTGATCAATGCTTTTGCCCTATACTCCCATACTTTTACAACATTCAGCTATCTAGAAAACCCTCCTTAAGATTTGAAATTACACCATTTGATAATAAATTACTCAATGCAAAAGATGTAATGCCATCTTCTAACAACTCCATATTGTCTTTAATTGGCAGGCTAGGGGGTGAAGAGGTACAAGGTGATTCTCGAGTAGCTACACTTGGAACTTGAATAAAATAATGTGGATTGAAAGCATTAACACTAAGATCCCCACATTCAATCCATATATATTCCTCATCAAGATCAATATCTTTTAAAAATGTTAATCCTTACGAGCTAGACACACCACTAAGAGAAAAATTAGGGATGTCAGAACCTAAAAATTATAGTGTTCCTTTGCTTTGTGTTGGAAATGAAATATTTTTAACCTTATGCAAATTGGGTTGGGTGGAAGTGGCGTTGACATACTTTTCCTCGCACATTGAGGGTGCCATGAAAAAGGAAATTATATTTAAAAATGTAAATTAAAAACAAAGGATAATGTTAATTTTAAATTAACCATTTAGTACATATAGCTAGAGGGAGTATGTCCTCCACTTTATGTGTCTAGTCTAGACTCAGAGTGGTGGTATCAATTGAAAAAGGAAATCATTCAATCAATAAAATATCTAATTTAATAAACATAATTTCATAAACAAAATGTTGGAAAGTAACAAACCTAAAAATAGTGGTTGAGAACACTGTGGCACTTGAATTTTAGGGGTTTCTTGAGTTCCTTCAAAGTTAAGGTCACCAAATTCAGATTCACTAAAAAATTTAAATAAATAAATAAAATAATAGAATTATTAAATTTTTAGTATATCATTTATCATTAAAAATTTAAGTATGAAAAAAATCAAGTGGATATTATTTATAATAAGGCCTTAGATGTTTATAAATTTAAAATAGAAGAAATGATGATTCTACAGACTCAGAATATCTAGAACCTTCAAGTGAATGTTGACATTTTGGAGTGGCTTGTCTTTGTCTACTCAATACATGAATTCTTAACTATAACAGGTAAATAAATAATATGATTTAAATTTATAAGAGTTTATAAAGTAAAACATCTAGGGGATTGGTTTGAATGATAAACTAATCTCTTACTCTTCAACATACAAAGAATTTGTGATCTTTTTTTGATGAAGCAAAATATGAATTGATTTTTTCTGAAGGTCATACAAGGCTTCATAGTAAAAGGCCATAATAAAATTAGAATAGTAAATTATAGAACTATAATTGAAATAAGAAAAAATCAATTATAATCTAATCCTAATGAAAATAAAATTACACCATTCAAATTTTAAACATTAAAAGGTACAAATAATGTAAACAATAGCCCAAAATGGAATATATCCTAGTCTTCCCTATAAAACTATTCTTGTAATGAAAAATTGAACCACATATTTCAAAAATGGGTCTGATATTTTATCGACATGGATCCCTATTTTAGTGTGACTATGTATAATGCAAGTTAAAATTATGTAATTAGTGAAAATTGATGATAAATTACAAAATGTTGAATTTTATATTTGAAAAACAATGATATAAATATTGGTTGGCCCGATCTATAAGTTGTACATAAAATCCAAGTATTTTGTGTCATCATCAGTCAACATTAATTTTGATAAGATAGGGTTAGAATTATGGTGTGTTAGACCTAAAAAATAATAGGTATATGAAGTCAATGTGACAAAGGAAATTATTTTTTAGTTTACACTAAAATTAAACCTTGTCTCGGTATTTTCATAGCAACAAAATAGAGATTTCATTAAGATGTTATATTTTTCATACTATGGCATATATCTCTTCACATATTCATATATCCTTGACTACCTCAATAAATTCACAAAATTGATTCCAATTTATTATAGGCTCCAATTTATTACACATAGACATCATGCATTAGTTGACAGTCTGCAGTCCTGACAAGACTAGTCAAGTGTGTTGAAATTATTAGAAATGCTTGTCTTAAGCTCTGTGACTTGAAGGAGTAATAAGGAGTGGTGAATTGATTTGATAAGTGTGAAAAGATATAAAATCAAAGAGATTAATAAAGTGACCATGTGGAACTAAATGTCAGATTTCTCCAAGACCTCTTAACAAGATCGAATACACACATGAACACTATGAAATAGATGAGAGAGAAAGTGAAAATAAAAATAATTCATAAACATTCCTCGTTATATTTTTATTCAATGAATAAAAAGGGAGAGAGGTACATATATATGTGGGAGAGAGAGTGAAACCTAACATTTTAGTGAATGTGGGACTAATCTTCCCAAATGACCCAAATGGCCTCTAAGACCCTAAGCAAGCATAATGAACCATGTAGACAAAACCCATAGAATAAAATTCTACACCAACATCCCCTTTAAGTGTAGCTCAGGTGAGTTATAGAATTGGATCTTGGAAATGTGGCCTGATGAGGTACCCAAGTACATAGAAATCTTTCATAAAGTAGAGAAAATGAGAAAATGCATAGGAAAAATTCCCCCCAAAAAGAGAGACATAAAAGAAGTGAAGAGGATAGAAGGCCCTAATGAAGATGATTTTGAAATATTCAACACTCTAAATACATATAAATGATCCCCAATATCCTATAAAGCATGAATAATGTGTGCCTCCACAAAGAAGAGAGAGAAGGTGAGTGCAGAATGTCACATGGTGAATGTTGTAGTAGGTCCCTCTACAAAAAATGATGTCTCTTCCTTTCAAAAAAAGAAACCTTGAGCTATCAAACTATTTAATTCCCACTCAAGTGGAATGCATGTCAGAATCAAGACATATATCTTTGGAAAATGCTCAAAACCTCCCTACTAATGCATAAATGTGCCAAAGTCTAATCAAATATCATAGGACTAACTATAGAAGATGGCAATGAATAAACATATAATTAAGGGGAGAGAAAAAATAGAGAATAATATAGAAATTAAACATTCAATGAAATAATGTCCATGGGAAGAGGAGAGAAAGGCTAAAAAACTATCAAAATTTAATATGATACTATAGATGAAGCACTCAAATCTGCAAGATGAATATCCATAGAAACATATTAGTTTTTGATACTCTCTATGTGTGTACTCTCACTAAAATCAGTGAATCCTTTGAAATTCAAGTTTATGAAGGCTCTGGAAGAGCAATAATCTACACAGGAATGAAAGTAGAATCTATAATAGGACAATTGAGGTCTAGTAAAATCTCATCATGTAATGGGAGATCAACATAAGGAAGAGCATTGTCTATCATGGATGTATAATCATAAGAATAATATCATGAGGAGAGAGGAAAATAGTCTCAGAAGAGACAATAGAAAGTGGAGGAGGAGGTATGATGTAGGTCATAGTAGGATCTCTAAAAAGTGACTGTAGGATGCTCCAAATAGTGCAAAGACACTCTATATATTCCACATGAAAATGAAGATCCATGGAAACATGTAGTAGGAGAGTGGAAAAAAAAATCACAATTATTATCCCACTTATCAAACCGAACATGATCAGTGGGTGCAAGAAAATGACCATATAGGAATGGAATATGGTTTTTATGTGTAAGCAAGTGTTTTATGTGAGAATATCATGAATCATAATTATCCATCCTAATAAGGATAAATGGAGATGAAATAATATTCCTCTGATGGATTCTTTAAAATGGGATTGACATGATTGAGAGAAGACACCAAGAAAGTGCACAACTACACCAAATACTCTGCAATGAATCCCTAAATCATGCTCACGAATGGGACATCAGACATAGTCGAGAATGCATCTAAGTGAGAAATCAGTGCTATATTAAAGGAAAATAATGGTTCGTGATCAAGAGATCGACTTTGAACTTGTTCAAAAATGAGTCGATACCAATGAGAGCAATCAGTGCATGAAGTACGCTGCGGAAAGTAGTAGGGCCCATAACGCCCTAAATGTGGTACTTTATAACTTTAGTTTATTTTACAATGAAAATAAGACCAATGCATAGGAAATTAAAAAACATAAAATTTTGTAAAAAATGACACTCAATTTTGAGCTACCGATGAAAAGTTATAACACAATACATTTCCCATAAATGAGACTTATTTAATAAAACTGCACTTAGAAGTTAAAAAATTATGTCCAAACAAATGGAAATGTAGCCTTATAGCTACTTGTTAGAACTAGAATGAAATGATGGACCTATTTAAGTCAGTAAAAGTTGAAAACCATCTCCTTATACACCCCTACAAGTGCTAAAGTGACAAATAGGTCACTTAAAACAAACTAAAATAGCTTATTTAAAAATAATAATAGTAAATTAGCCAATTTTAGATAGGATATTAGGGTGAATTAGGTTTTTAAACTTATGAATCTTTGACTTAGATATATGGTGCTACAATGGATGAGATTATACTAGCAAGAGAGATTTTATCACACCATGGAGAAGTCAAGTGTAACTAGATTTTCGATGAAGGAGAGATGGCAATCTAGAAGAAGTGAAGAAGGAGATATAGAGGTAAAAACCTAATGAGCAAAGCATCAATGAAAAGGGATGATCTGCAAGATAGGGCTAAGATATATGTATCACAAGTTTAATAAGTGAGAATATTGAGATGGGACAAATCATGAGTTGTATGGCGGCACAGGTGTCTGGTCATAATAGAGCTAAGAGGAGTTAGGATGGTGGTCATGGATATGGGATGTAGATCAAGACATAATTGATCAACTACACATAAGATGATGATAGGACTAGATCCAAAGGAAATGATGAGTAGTCTAGGGTAGACAAGTTGTGAAGGCTAAGGGCGATGTTAATTAAACTGTGACAAGAATAGCTCTAAATTGTATCCAAACAACATGTCATGTTTGGATCTAGATTATAAGTACTCAAAACTGATTTTAGGGAGCAATATTTTTAAGGTTGAATAGGGCCATGAAATTCCAATGAGTTTTCTAAGATGGGGTGATGGTTAATAAGCGATCTACATACTTTTTATCTACCTTGGATGCTTATCTCACTCACCTAGTGACTATACAAGAACACCTTGTTTGGTGATTATGTTGAATACTTGTAGATGAAAAACATAACATCCACCATAATATTCCAAAGTAATCAATCCACCCATGGTCTTGGAATAGCCTTTCACCAAGCTTTACCCATCACCAATCTCCTTCTAGGTGAACATTTGGTAGTTTTGAAAAGACATATTTTACAAAATATATTTTTAAATGTGTTAGTGAAAGAGGTCATTCCTTTCAATTTGGAGAATACAAAATAATAAAGATGCCTATACCTACTCGCTTTTGCCTTTATATGAAACTAGTATGCAAATAGACTAGATCTACACCAAACACTTATATAGATAATTCCAACATACCAGTAATATGCTAGATATCCAAACAAAATTATAAACCACATTAGATCTAAAATAAGACCTTATACACCAATGTAAATAAGATCCATTGATACCATATATTTCATAAAAAAGGACCCCTACAATTTTTTTGGTTGCTTTGGGCAATCGAGGGATTTTAACAAATTCTAAGGTTTTTGAGATTATTATTTCAAAACCAACCCATAAATTTTTTAAACCCTCTAAAAAATTGAAGATAAACCCTTATACTTTCAAATAAAAATTGCAATGTCACCACAATACAAACTAAACAAAAAACCCACTCAGATCTTAAAGAAAATAAGGAATCTCACCAGGAATTTGAGAAAAGGAAAATGATCATCAAGGGAGGCTCTGATAACCTGTTAGATTTATCCAAGACCCCTCAACAAGATCTAATTCACACATGAACACTATGAAATAGATGAGAGAGAAATGCAAAGAGAAATAATTCATAAGCATTCCTCATTAGCTTTTTATTCAATGAATACAAAGGGAGAGATGTACATAAATAGGTGGGAGAGAGAGTAAAACCCCACATTTTAGTGAATGTGGGACTAATCTTCCCAAATGAACCAAATTTCCTCTAAGACCCATCAAGCATAATGAACCATGTAGATAAAGCCCAAAGAATAAAAGTCTACACCAACACTAAATAGTTTATAGTGACCTACAGGCCCTAAGCTTGTAGGTCCACATTTTGGACCAAATAAATGACAAAAAATCACTAGAATGTCTCAAAAATGGAGATCCCAACCCAATTAAAAGTGATATAACTCATTGAAGAGACTACCAAATTACTTGAATAGTCAAGACGATAATGGACTGAGTTGATAGTCTAAGAAAGCACCTGCAACAGATTGTACGGACTATGTACTTGAAGATCAAGTGATAAGTTGGTTTTAAAAGTGTCTTAAGAAACCTATAGACTCTCCATAAATAATGAAAATCAATATCTTTTGTCTATAACTTTCAACATAATTCCAAGTGGAAAGACTAGGTCTAAGCATGCAATAGCATGATCAACACCTATAGGTGGTTAATAAAGACAACTGGTCTTGGGATTGAGTAAAGAGACAAAGAAAATATGAGATGTTTATACCCAATTGGGATCTTTAAAAAAAATTTAATATAATGGATAGGATCACTAATAAGAAGGATTAAGGTCTAAACAAACGTATAGTCAGAACATAGTCAAGTAGTCTTAAAAAGGCCATCTACATGCTTACTTGAAGACTACTCTACTTTCAACATGAAGAAAGGAATTATAATGGTTTTTTTAGGTTTTTTGGACCCATTAAAGACTTAAAACAAGTTCATGACACATTATGATGTATATTGAGGTAAGAGGAGGGTCTAAAAACTCACAATATGCAGTGATGATGCTTGAAGAACATCTACAAGCCTGCTTAGAAGTTGGCCTATTTTCAAGTCTTGAAACTTAACAAAGCATGTGTGATAGAGGATATGGATCCTAAATGATATTTTAACTGAGTGTAGGGCCATGGAGATTATTAATATATAAGAGGAGGGCTAAAAATAAATAATACAATCAATATCCTACGTCAACACCTATAGGTGTTTAATCAGGTAGCTGGTCCAACATCAAGCTTGAGTAATGAGATAGGGGTGTTTGAGAGAACTATGAGCCTGATTAAGATGAAATCCAATATCATGGATCATTATTGGGATAAATTTTGATAATGGTGATGATAAAATAGTACACAATCAAGAAACCTTCTAAAAACACATGCAAGTTACATCATTGAGATAGGTTAATCCTAAGTCTAAAGGGAACAAAGTGTACATGAGGGAATATGAGGTCTATATTAGATTAAAATAAAGGTCATAGGTTCATGATACCAAGAGGAAAAAATAATAAACTTTACTAAAGTAAGTCTAAACCTTATACTTAGTAAAAAAAAAAGAAGAATACACACAGTCAGGCATATAGTCCAACCATGAGATAAATTTGAGTTTTGAAGGTCCTCTAGGTATGACCAGGATTTAAAATTTGGAATATGACATTTTCATGAGTATAAAAATTCATTATTTATCTCCTAAATATCATACCAGTTGTGGCTATATCCACTATTTTATCTTAGACCTTGCCCACTCCTTGGGCAAGGGGCAATCAAAAGATTTAGGCATTCACTTGGTCTCAAAAATAAATAAATAAAATTGAAAAATTCATGAAGATTCATAATGGAAGTAAAAATTAATGTCAATAGTCTCCATAAAAATCCATGTGGAAACAACATTCAGTGTTTAGGTCAAGTTCCTTTGAGGGCTAGCAAAGGGAGAGCAAGTTTAAACCTCAAAAGCTCTGACTAGTATACCAGATTGATATAGAGGGGTATTGAACATAAAAATCATGTAAAATAATTTATAGGGATTTTATAGAGGTATCTAGACCTCTCATAATATTTATATGAAGTTTTGAGACCCAAAACTCAAAGTAGACCTCTGTATAGACTCAAGAATGCTAAGCAAGCCACCCTAATAGTAACTTCAAATGCTCATACCATTGTCCAAAATTTTCACGGGATTATTATACTTTTGTGATAGTTTATGGGGTCAATAAATAATTTTTTAAAATTTGAAGGAGGTCATTTAATGATCTTTTCTTTATGAAAAATTGTTTAAGACCCCAAACTAGTCTTAAACCCTAACAGTGACCAGTCAAAGAGAAAAGGAATATAATACACATATAATGACATATTTTGATCCTAAAATATCTTGGATGTTGTTTGAGACTCAAAGGATGTTATTAAAATGAAATTTGATGTTGATGTCACTTGTACAAATTGACACAAATGCCCTATTTTTTCATGTTTTTGGTGTTTTGTAGGTGTTCTGAGAATGGGAAAGCTTCCCAATAATGAGATGTGGTAATTATAGAGTTTTTAAATCTATTAAAATAAAAAAAAAAATTCACATGATATTATATAGGTGATCAACCAGGCCCATTTCTCAAGGCAATCTCAAACAAGCTCAAAATGAGACTAAGTGGTTAGGTCATTTCTTGGTTTGCACACAAGGTATCAAGAAAAAAATTGACATGGAAGTTAGTTATGTCATATGTAAATTTAATCACACACTTTGGGTTATCTTACATGTGTGGCAGATGTCTAGAGTAATAAAATAGCATCCAAAGCAAGGAAGCTTAATTCAAGAGAGAGAAAGGTAGAAAATGAGTTTCCACTCAGATTCTAAAGATGAAATTTAAAATGGAGATATAAGACATAGAGGCTCCTATAATATTCCATTATTTTTTCAATATCATTTGTACAAAAGTTACACAAGGATATTTATAGGAAAAAAGGGATACAAGGAAACTAGGCCTAGTGATGGCTTAAGGAGCAAAATGAGTTATTAGGATTTGATCCAAGAACCAAAATGGTATTTTTAAGTTTTGATAACATATTTTAAAGTAATTCATTTTTTTAATTATTTTAATAATGTGCACTTGAATATTAGGCCACTTGGACCAAACTAGGTGTGGGAAATGGAGAGTTACAAGACACCTATGCACTTGAATGATTTAATGGTAGGCCATCAAAGTTTATTAAGTAATTTAAGATGTTAAATAAGTGGTTTCATATGATTTCAAATATAATTAATGGTTTGAAAATTCATTTGTCACTCTTTTCATGTAAATAAGGGCAGTTTTCAAGGAGCTAGTCAAGGTGTCAAGCCAAGTTGTAACTCCTATACCACTTAGAAAGATGGTCCATATTTAGGTGGTAAAAACATGGAATGGAAAATATAATATAATATTTTATAAATATTTATTTATTTTTAACCTGGTTCTCTCATGTTTGACACTTGTCACTCCTTCTCTACTACGTCCCACTCTCCCTTTCTTCACATTGTTCTATTTAAGCAACCATATTTGGCTTTGAAAAGGATCCACACATTTTTTGTGGTGAATACATACAAAAATTTAGAATTTTAAATGCCTATTTAATTGAATTCAAGATGGATGTTCTATTTCTATCTTGTAAAGAGTGATTTTGAGGATGTTATATTGATGAGTGTTTAGTTACAATCATATCTTTTGTATTTGTCCATCATGTTTCATGCCTTATGAAATTTTCCTACATTTCACAAGTCATATGAAGCATTATACTATGTTTTATTATTTAGATAATTGACATACCATTAGTTTTTTCATTATCACCTCTTGGTTAATCATCTTATTACTCTTGTAATCGTTTAAACCTCCATATTGAAATACTAGTGTGATAGGGGCTATTTAGAGTAACATAATCAGATTTTAAGTTGATATTTCATAGTGCATCTTTAAAAATATATGTATTTCATGTTTGGTGCATCATCTCCAATTTTTTTGGTTAGATTATTACTCTACTTTTCATTTTCTATGTCAAAGAAAGTGGTGTCATATTAGTCTAGGTGTTATATTTTGGGAACTAGCCTAAAATCTAGAGGTTTGACTCAATTATAGGTCACCCAAAACCTAGATTAAATCCCATTACATATATCAAGTTTAGAGGGCTTCAATCACCATCTCATATGGTACAATTTTCATCTATATCAATTATTATGAGCATATCTAATGGGGTAGGGGTATATCTGTATTTTCACTCCCCATTGAGGTTCTTGAGGGAATTTATGTATTTTCAATAGCCAATTTTGCATTTTCATTCTTTAGACATTACTATTGGATTGCACATTAGTTATTTGGTTCATGGATTATAACATGATTTACTAAGAATTAAGAGTATTTTTACTAGAGGTGGAAGATTGAGTATGTTGTTGAGATGCACTAAATGCAGTGTTAATGTGGGTAATTTGAGTAGACCCACTAAATAAAGGGCCCCCATGTTAGTATTAATACTAAGCATGGTGGATGATGAGGGGAATAAACAAGTGGTGTACTAAATTTCCCAAAGTATAGTTAAAAAACTAGGAGTAGAGGAAGGATGACTTTCAACATGGGGAGCCATCATGAGGTGATAAGTCACCACAGGATCCTTTCCCTTTTGTTTGGGATGCTCATGAACGTATATGCTCATTTCATCAAAATTCTTGAGATGATACTTATCATCCAACTCTTTAATGTATTTAGGTTGGTAATATCATTTAATTTTGGAAATATCACTTTGCAAAAAAATTGAAGAGATTGTCTTTAAACATGTTATGCTCATATTTATTGTCTAAATATTTCCAATGCTTGATAAAGGCTTGGAGAGTTTTATTTTTTTGATTTCTTGCAGTTGATAAAGTGATCCAAGTTATTTTTAGGAAGATCATTGGATTTAAACTCCCATATAAATGTGTTAACCAAGTCATCTTAAATAGATATGGATTTGTACTTGAGTTGATTTTACCAATCTAAATCATCACTAGAGAACATTTTGGCAAGTAGCTTGGTAGTGTAAAAGGTGTTGAACTTAATATATTATTTACAAAGGCTGCCAAAGGCCTTTAATTTTAAATGATGATTGGTGGATAAACAATAGGTGATCAGGGTAGTTATGCCACCTATTTCTATGTTTGTAATTTTAGGAGACAATGGTTCATTTTGGAGATTCTTGATGACTTCATTACGAAGCAGTGGTTGTAAAATGAGACTACCAAGAGTATATATAATAAGGGTGGAAGAATTTATATTTTTTACTCCCCACTAAAGTAGTTGAGGTTGATTTTACAATTTTAAAAGTTTATTTTACATTTGCATCATTTGATCACTATTATTGGCTTGAATATTAGCAATTCAGATTATTTCTTATAAGATGATTTTCTTATTCTCGAGAGTGTTTTGATTAGAAGTGGAGGTTTGAGTATCCTATTTTGATGCACTTGAAATGGTATTAACATGGGAACTTTGGGTAGGCTAACTAAAAGAGAGGCCTCAAATGTTAGCAACAATACTAGGCATGGAGTAATAATGAAATGAGGAGGATGTAAATTAATTTTCCCCTAGTACTGTAGAAAATTTATGAATAGGGGAAGGATGAAATTATATGTGAGGTGAAATAATGATATGATTTAAAAATATAGGGTTACTTTCCTTGTGTTCAATATGTTCATGGAGATATATTATCATATTTTTTGTACACTCAATGCCACATTCTTATTCAACCTCATAGTACTGGAGTATGTGACCTTGTTTAGCAATCTTAAGGTTGTTATATGGCTCATAGTTTTTATATCTAGTGAAATCCACATGATAGTTTTTAGGCTTTGGTCTTGAGTCATAGAAAATTTATAAGGCATATAATCCTTTTAGTAAACTCAATGGGGATTGGTCAGTTCCATAGCATTAGGATTATTAAAAAATTCCTAAAAGTCTCGGTGGGTTTTATCATTAGATTGGTCTATAATGTATTCCATATTGGAATAGAAATGACTAACTATACCAAGTTGGTTGGTGTATTAAATTACATAGTAATGCTAAAAATATATTGTATCATCACGGCTGAGGAAAATCAAACTGTATCAGGATATCCAATTTAATATGATAATAGAAAATAATTATATTAGGTTTACCAAGATTGTTGGCTAGAAGATGGTTTTATTAAACTATATAATTCTAACCAATGCAATCAAGTAAACACATAGATTTGTATCAGATAAGATGATATAGTTTAGAATACACACAAAAATCTATCAGATTGGCTGATGTAGTTGTCACACAACACTTAATGGTATCAGGTTGGATGATACAATCTACAAGAAAATGAAGCTATAAATTTAACTATCATCAAAATTAAAGTGGGGAGGAAAAATAAGAAGGGTGTGTTTGAATTGTAGGCTCTTACATATAATAACCCTAGTCTTAAGTAGTGAACACGTCCATGATAAAAATAACTATGAAATATTCCACCATCATATATCCACACTAAATTGTCCCTAAGGTATGTTGAGAGTAACTTTATGGAGCTAACCACTTACTAATACATTAAAAAAATAAAATGGATGAAAGGTTACCTAAAGTATTGAACAAAAATGATGTGTTTATGATATACCATGAGGTATGCTGGAATTAAATTAATTATATAGTTCTATCTGATGGATTGAGTATTGGAGTAGTACCCCTCACACCACGGCTCAAGTAAAACTGATGACTACCTAGTCTAGAATAAAAAATTCTATTAATTTTAAAACTGTCATAATATAGTTTATAGGAAGTAAAATAAAAAGTAAATATTAAATTGAACTAATTCAAAATATAAATTAATAACATGTAATGAATTAAAA
Source organism: Torreya grandis (assembly GCA_037957365.1). NCBI lineage: Eukaryota > Viridiplantae > Streptophyta > Pinopsida > Cupressales > Taxaceae > Torreya > Torreya grandis. Next base: position 400,161 of record JARHVA010008128.1, read on the forward strand.
AAATATACATAATGTTATCAGATTGGTCGATTTAGTAAAAAATAGACACTGATCAAACCAAACTATATTGGGTTGGCTGATATAGTTGGAAACACACACAAAACTATATTTGGATGGTTGATATAGTTTGGACAAACATATAATGGTATTCAAATGGATGAGAAAATTGATAGACAAAAATAAAATAGTATTGGGCTAACAGATATAGTTGATAGAACTATTGAACAGTATCAAGTTGGGTAATACAATTAGACTAAATACTTCATGATTATTTTGATGATGCCACTAAGAATCTAAAAGTAAAATCATGAAATTTTCCAACCTAAATAAAGATAATGTTCACATTGGGTTTGCAAGAATGTTTGCATGAGTTAGGATGACCTACAACCATTCTCTTTCTCTCAATAGACTAACACTGGAATAAGTTCAATCACATTGAGATTGAGTATACTTGGATGAGTGGGTAAGGTCCAATGATATCTTTAGATATATTATATGGCAACTTATAGGTAAAATTCCAATACAAAAGGGTTCACAATCTTAAGCCTATGATATAAGGATATAGATCTCACTAGACATTGACAAAGGTAATTGATTTTAACTATGATTGTATAGATGCAAGTAAGGTACATAGTTGTAAAGGGGTATAAATAAAATAAATGGCGAGTAAGTTATTTTAAAATGGGTAAGATGCAATGGTTAACCAAATAGGGGTCTATATAACTTAAGGTGATAAATGGCAAGCCTAAGAAACCATATATTTGTACAATATTATCCAGTATAAAGATGATCTTAAGCAATGATACATGCATACATACACAAATTAATAAAAATTGTCTAATACACTAAGTAAAATAAAGGCCACATAGAGGCTCATCCCTACCTTTAGTAATAGTATTATTGTGAATTTGTGATTATTTTTGAAGGGCTAGTATTGCAATGGGGTAGTGGACAAAGAAAACAGTAGATAAAGTGAAAGGAAGAAATGTAATTTATTCACAAACGGAGAAGCTTTTATCATTGAAAGAAGCTTTAACCATGTATTTAGGCTGCTTATTGGCATAGTTTCATGACAACCAAGTTGGAGTATGTATTGGTCATATCATAGAGTTGCTTCCATGATGTTAAAAACTAAATAGTCATTGTAATAAAGAGATTAAATTTTATTTATTATCCTTAATTTTCAAGTAATAAAAATAATTTTTTTGCATCAACCAGGGGATCAAACTTTTTTTTCATTGCTCTACAAAACATCCATGTTATGATTGAATGGTTTTGATTATATTGCACATTTATATTGGTTTGTTCTTTGTTTGTGTTAGGTCATCGCCACTTGTCATTTTATTTATTTAAATGAAATGACAACAACATATAAATAGATCTAGTATTAGTAGGTGTATCATGCATGGATCTATAAACAATGATATCAATTTTGTTTGAATAGGTACATAATATTCTTGTTGAAGTATGCGATATCTACTAATTTGAACTTGATTGTATTGTATTAGGTGATTTTGACAATGTGGATGCACCTTCGTTGTGTCTGCTTAGCCAAAGAAGCTCAATGATTTAAATGTATGCTTACTCAACATTGAAAATCTACTATATATTTATTTTTTAAAATATGAATAGATATGTTAACATTCTATATAATTCAACAATTCGATGTAATGTCTTTGGATATTTAGAAAAAAATTATACATATTTATAATATTATTATAGAATAATTATTATAATATTTATATAATTACTATAATAAAATAACTATAGATAAATGCTTCAATATCCAAAAATAATAAATCACATTGTTATACTAAAAATGTTATATATAATATAAAATGTGAAATTGTAAAATGGTAAATTTTGAAGCTTCTGTAGTAGTGGATTCCAAGGGATGCAAGGGTAATAAATAAAAAATGATTCTTGCTTCATATGGTTGGTGTCATTCGAGGGGTGTGTCTATAATATGCAAATTTTGATGGACGATCTCTATTAATTGGTAATAATATGACTTCGAAATAGAAGAATTTGAGGGGATCATGATGTTCTTGATTGTGGAGCCATTTTTCTATAAATTAAAGTCAAATCAATTTGTGTTTCTCGTCAATGCTAAATTTAATTTATCGGCTGTAAAATTTTACTACTCGAATTTCGAACTTAAGGTTCTAGAAATTTAAAATGGAAAATTGAATAAGATTTAAATATCAAATAAAATATATATTTTATTTTATATTATGTTATAATAGAAGAGAGATGCTGACATGGTATTTAATATATTGAAATATTCTTAACTAACAGTTTTAAAAATATTTTAATATTTATATGAAATTTTTTAAATTTTATATATCTTATTTAATGGTTATAATATACAAATTTCTTATTTTCACATGAACTAATAAAAATAGATATATTATTATTGATGATGAATCTTTATCCTCACAAATTATACCATCACCATTGTCAAGTGCGCCACAAACATTTTTATAGGGTTAATACAAATCTATGCATGGTATGGCTTTGAGCCTCAAAATATAGTAATAGATAGAGATTGAAATCTGTGAATTTGAGCCACACATCACTGAACCATTCAGTTCACTATTATTTCAGGATAATCTAGCTGAGTTTACATGGTACCAAGCAGATATTGACCAGGTTAGGCTCTATTTATTAGCAGGTGTTATAGTGTCCTCCTTTTTGGAGAAGGGCAACGACCAACTCAAATTTGATTGGGGAGATAATCCTCAAACTTAGCAACTTAGCAATTATTCTTCTAGCAATTTTGGAGAAGAATTCATCTGTCAATTTCTTGGATCTCAAGTGAGCTTGCACAATATTTTCAAACAGTGCTCTGTAATGGCTCTCTACAACTCTCCTAAACATATTCTCTTCCCCTCTTGTCACCTGTGTCATTGGATGCAGAGGAAATCCTCCCAACATCTTCACACTCTCTTTCGCAAACGACACCTGTCTCCTCACTATGCCCTCCACCTCCTCTGGATTTGGACCAAAGTAAGGCATGTTGAAGGAATCCCATTTCTTTTTTTCAATAATATTCTGCTCAAAGAAAATGTCCATGACATATCATACGACATCAATCAATGTCGCACTCTATTCAAGAATTTTTGTAGATGTCGACAATTAACGACAATTTTGACATTAAGTACACAATAATGCATACCTCATTGACCAGTTCCTCAAATGCAGATTGTATGTGACGAGCAATGCCACCTAATGTTCCTTGTTCTTGCATTATGTGAGTGCCTGCATTACGACCCACCAGAGCTATGAACATGCATCCCCCACCAACAATCTCTTCTGACTGGGTGCTCAAAAATGTTGTCAAGTCTGTGTCGAACTGTTGAAGATACGTAGCCCACTCTGCCTCACTAGATACATACACACCGGGAGAGCTTTTGTATTCAACACTCTCAGGCACCTGCAAATTATTCATGTTTAATTGGCCTTATCAAACATGCAAGTTGGAAAAGAAAATAATCAGTTTAAACATTATTTATACATATTCAAGAAAGAAAGACATTACTGTGTAAATAAAAAAATTAGGTTTTAACAATAATACAAATAACGTTAAAAGCGTGGGCATCCTAGTAGTCAGGTCTCAGGAGTGAAGCCAATGAAGAGTGACAGAAATGCATGCTTTTTCACGGGAACAAACGTCTAACAAATGTTTATTAAGTACTAGGTACTTACCAGTGAAAGCCAATGAAGGCTCAAATAAGAATGATAAAATGCAGGATTTGTCATGTGAAGAAAGATCAAAGAAAAGTGGCAGAAATGCAGGCTTTTTCATGAGAACAGACATCTGAAAAATGTTTATCAAGTACTAGGTACTCACCTGTGAAAGCCAATAAAAGCTCAAAGAAGAGTGACAGAAATGCAGGCTTTTTCATGGGAACAGGCATGTGAAAAATGTTTATAAGTACTAGCTACTCACCCGTGAAAGCCAATGAAAGGCTCAAAGAAGAGTGACAGAAATGCAGGCTTTTTCATGGGAATAAGCATCTGACAAATGTTTATCAAGTATTAGGTACTCATCCGTGAAAGCCAATGAAGGTTGAAAGAAGATTGACAGACATGCAGGCTTTTTCATAGGAAGAGGCGTCTGAAATATGATCCGCACACAGCTGCCACAAAGTAAGATCTTGTAGCCAAAGGCTTCTTGTCAAAACCGTTATCTGTATCTCCATAATTTGAAGCCAACATTCACGAATCACAACAATGAATTGAAATCATTGGACGGAAGGTCAGTGAATTACACTTGAAATTCTGGCACCATCTCGTCAGGGGGTTAAATTTGGCGGCCGTTTAAATGTTTCTGAGGTTTTTAACCGTATCAAACGATGGGCAAAAAATCATATACCCTGTCATTATGACGTTCACGATGAACAATCGGCCGTTTTAAAATTATTAATACAAATCCGGACCCGGGGCTGGGACATGTCCAAATGCATTATAATTTATGTGGGTGTGACGACCTTATCACGGGTATTCGGATTCAGAGGATAGTGGAAACATATATCAATAAATATTCAAAAATATAAAAGATTTCGATAGCTCAGTTGAAAAGACAGATAGAGTCGAGACGACGTAAAGCCATCATTATTATATAGATTTTGAACCCACGCGGAGTAATGAGTTGTTTATGGATGCCGGATGGTAATGGACCATATTGGGCGATCCCCATTCCCCAGGGTCCCCTCTTGCAGTTGCAAATCTTCCCAGTTCCCACTGCGTATCTATTGTTCCACCTCTCCAAATTGAATGCGCAGGGGCACAAACGACTCCTTTTTCCTTACCTAATCTGGGTGAACATGGAAATCAAAGGCATAGCCGACGCTCTTACGTATTCGCATTGAATCGCCAATCCATTATTCCTATTTGGCGTTTATAAGTAAATTGTTATGTATTCTGTGGTCTAGTGACTTCAAGTTCAGAGTCGATGTCTTTAACATTATTTTTAACCTAGACAAACGTAGTGGCATTGCATGGGGATTCACGAGTCGTGATAGAGAGTCACAGGGGCTGGAGTAGATCACAAATTACAATGGTCAGGTTCCCATTTGACATCTAATACATCACGCATCAAGGTCGATAAGCTTCAAGCCGACTATCTAACCATAAGATGGTGGAGCTTTCCCTCTAAAAATAAATCAAGATGGTGCAGATTTGATGGGAGCCATCGGCTCCAGAAATTTTTCGTGTCCAGCGGACTGCCCTCCATGGCATGGGAGACTTCGACCAGAGCTCACAAATTTTGAAATCCTTTTATCCTTTGCGAGAACGAAGACGTGGTTTTCTTTGCTTTCAGTGGTTCTGAAATTGTTCAGGACTTCTCAACGTGAACATTGAATCTGGAGAAGGAGATATCAACACTGACAATGATCTATTTAAGTCTTTGAAAGATAACAATGGCAATCCTGCTCTGGTTCATTAAGGCCTTCTACATGGGTTTCTCAACATCATAAAAAAATCTGACCTTCAGCAGAAGGTTGGTAATGCCATGTTTTGTTCGGAAGCATCTAACTCTAAATAAATTCGAGATTCTTGGAAGTTAATCTTAATTCCATTCAAATCATTTCAGACATTTTATAAATTTATTTGGAATAATTCCAAGGTTATATTGAATGATTTGTATCGACCAAAAATCTGAAAATTTTGTAGAGAACTATTTTGCAAGACAGTCAACAACAATCTTGTTCATAGAAACCATAATTTTGATTGAAAGGTAAATATCCCAATTTGTGTTCACGAAATAGACCCCCTTATAAAAATTTCAATGTTTTTTTTACATTTAGATTCTTTTGTTGGCCATACTAATTACAGGTAGAATGGAGTCAAAGGAATGAACAAGCCATCGTTTTCACAGGCCACGATTTAGGTGGGACAATGGCAGCCATGGCAATGCTCTAGATGCTCACCAATACCATTGCGAACAAAAATAAGACTAGGAAAAACCAAAAGCGTCCATTATGTCTAACATTTAGTTGTCCTCTACTCGGAGACCGAAGGCTTGCCCAGCAGTTGGTAGGAAAAAATGGTGTGGCAGATTCTGTCATCTATTGTCTAAGCATGATAGTTTTTCTAGGGTTCTGGTTGCATCCAACCAATTAACTCATCAGCTAGGGCTTCTCCCTTTTTTCTACTCATCTATGGAAGCTCACAATGACCATAATTCTGATCATTTCCCTCTTTCAAATATCTAGGCCTACAATTTTCTGAGGGATGTTTTGCACCATACCCAATTCACAACAAATTACTGCACAGATAAAGATAATATTATTATAAGCAGGGAAAACACTTATAAACCATTGCACTGCAACTTATTATGTTCAGAAAAGGGTGGTGCTTGCTTTGAAACCAACATAACAGTGTTCCAAATGCTATATTTTGCATTACAAGATGTGGAGCTCTGCTCCACTTGTGATTTTTTCATGGAGAATTTTAAGCATGGGAAAATGTTAGAGCGCAATTTCAGAACCCTGGTCTCTATAGGAGATCTTGGCAGAGGATATGCTGATGCAAAAGATCCTTACGAGATTGGAGTTACAATAGCCTTGGAAAGTGCTGGAGTTCAAATTCAGGTACTCTATACTAAATTCAACAACTTTTTGTTGGAAATATGTGGCAAAAAAGTATAGAATAGAGAAACAATTGTGCACATACAATTTTTAGTTATATACTTTCCACTTATAAAATAAAATGTGACTTTGCATTTGGTGTTCATTTTGTTTTCTATTTCCATTCTATAGTTAAAGTTTAAAGTTCAATGGATGGGTTTGTAAGAGAAGTCTGTGGATAGGGGATGTTGAAGATATCAAATTGTGAAGCAAGTTATGTAAGCTCTCTTTGGTTAGATGTTTTACTTGAGAGTTAGCAAGTGTAGATAATGGGAGTAATAGGCATAATTTGCAAAAGTAATGGAAAAAGAGTCATTTGTTTGTCTTCAAACATTGGAGAAGTAGACTATTTTTTTGTGGGTGGAGCAAGTTTAATTTTACGCTATATGTTTTTGATCTAGTATTGTTAAGAAAATTTAGTAACTTTTTTAGTATGAAAATTTTATGGATTTTTAATTGCTTTTAATTTTTTTTTTTAAATGTTAAAAAAATTTAAATGAGATATTTTGACAATTATATGTAAACAAGTGATTTATATTTTTATCAATTGTAAAATCTTTGAAGAAAGTCATTCACATTTATCTAATAAAAAAAAATTTAATTAATAAGAAAAAATATTAAATTAATGAAAGAAATTTTCAACGCCCACTAGTTTAGGGATATTTTTTGTTGAAATGAAAATTTAAGGCTCGTATTCTAATAGAAAAGATTCATTTTATTCCTCTATATCGTTACGACTCCATTCGACCAACTTTACATTGAAAAATAGGAGTCCAAGCCCCTTTCACGACAGAGCATTCTCAAGATAATGTGTGTAGCGAATGCCATAGTGAATGTTCTTTCCTTGCAATATGGACAATAACAACAAGCTTTAACTGATTTCTATATAAAAACTATGAAAGTCAAAAATGAGAAATGAATGTCATATGAAAGGTGACATTAATTTAAAAACCGTCACAAATTTTTTTCTTGATGAGTAGGGGTGACCAGCAAATTTAACTCCTACTCCCCCTGAATTAACCATTGGAGAGCCTTAATGATGATGTCTGCCACCATAAGTGTATTTTGCCTAGTTGCACACCCTAAATCAACTATCCTAAATATCATGTGTCGACTACTCATCTTCAATCTCATATTCTCATAAATGCCTCATTCAAGAATTGGTTTCATAGCTTTGACCATCTTTATCTTCACACACGACTCTCAACGGTAATGTGGGAGAAAAAAATAGTGTAATTCTTGTTAAAACCTTGAAATGAAAATCTAAGAATAAAGTGGAAAACAGATAATAGATCAGCAGTACCTTAACTTAAAAACAATTATAAGCATAACTAGAATCTCCTTGCCCACCTTTCATGGCAAGCACATTCTCCACAGCTTTAGATTGAGTTTGAGATTTCACCATCTCCATATTTGAGATTGAATAATTACAAACATTCAATCAATGCCACTGCAACAATCACTTTAAACATATTTATATTTATAAACATGAATGATTGGTGACATAAGCATCCCAACATCACATTTTAAATAATTGGTGACATTAACATCCCAACATCACCACTTTAAAGGTAATTTCATATATTGTAAATTGTTTTACAGAACTAAATACGATATTGTGAATGCTTAAGATATTTTATGTATTTAACTTATGGGAAGTTGAGAGGTCAAATCTTATTTGAAAGTAGTAAGATGTCTACATTAAGAGTACGCATGCGAGGTGATTTCATATTTTATCAACTATTTTACATATTATAATTAAAATATATTTATTACGAACTTTAAAAAATAAATTATTATTATTTAAAATAATGAAAACTTGAAATAACAAGCTATCATGTGCTGTGCAGTAGGGAGTTTGTAAAATCAAATAAACTAAAATTCGTATGATTAAACATGTAATAAAGTCAAATTAGAAGGAAACAAAAACTATGATTATTTGCGAAGTACGCTTCCTAAAATTTTGCATTGCATTATTTGAAAGCGAGCATGTGCAATCATCTCAATAACTTAATTTCTAGCCATCTTCCAAATCAGTCATATACGAGCCCTGTAGAGATTGGTGTCTGACACCTTTTAGACTTCACTTTTTATTAATTTTTAATGCTTGAAAAACCAATGGGAGCCCAACTTTGACACATGATTAAATGTGAAATAGGTTTCCACACTCAAACTATGTTGAAAAGTTATACGAGCCCTGTAGAGATTGGTCTCTGACACATTTTAGACTTCACTTTTTATTAATTTTTAATGCTTGCAAAATCAATGGGAGCGCAACTTTGACACATGATTAAACGTGAAATAGGTTTCCACATTCAAATTATGTTGAAAAGTTACATATTAATATTTAGATAGTTGGGCAAAGTGTCATATTAGAATGTTCTAGAACAATTTTTTACAAGTTAGTTCCTTCCTCTATTTATAATACAATTAATTAGTGTGAAATTTATTTAAAAATAAATAAAATATTATTTAAATTTTTTTTAATATAATAAAGGTTGTGTAGTTGTTAGATGTGTATAAAATCTAGTTTATATATAATATATAATTTAGAAAAATATTTGAATATATATAAAATTTTATTGAAAATATTTTGGATAAATTGAGTTTACGCTATTTTAATTATTTTATTAGTGAATTATGAAAAATATTGTCTTTGTAGATGAATGACGCATTTTATTTTCTAAAATGTATTACCTTTTCAAATTATGCTTGGCAAATTAACTCAGAAAGTTATTTAATCTTTAAGTTTTTACTGATATATTTATTTAAATTTAGATGAACGTTGAATTTAATAAATATGAACTTATTTTAAAAAATATACCTTGTGATTGTTTTATAAAATAATACAAAGATGGAAATCTCATTCTTTTTTATACCCTACATTTATATTAGCATCATTATGAATATACATGTCTTTATTAATTAGTAGGCCCATTTTTTTAACTTGTAAAGTGCCAAATGGTAGGACACATATCTTGAAAAGCTTTAAGCCACATGGAAAAAAAAATATTCTACAAAAAAATCCTTTTTAAGAGTTACAACCTACAACTCATGCTTTAAGTTAAATATTGTGATCCTAAAATAATATAGTCTATACCCCTCATCTATAGAGGCTATGCAACAAACTTGCATTACTTAAAATGACCATTAATAATTGATCTCATCCTATTATGATTACTTAAAATGACCATTAATAATTGATCTCATCCTATTATGAAGAGTAATTCCTCTAGAATACAACTTTTCTAGGATTTGTGGGCTAAATTATAGCCAAAGGCCTTTACAACCTAAACATATTAAAAATAGGAAAGAGGGAAACATGGTTTAATTGAGTAGAAGAGGCCAAACCTATCAAATTTATGGTTAATCATAATTAAACAAGTTGAGCCTTATATAAAAAAGGTTCAAACCATGGAAATAAAATTATTCAAACCTTAATGCTTTTAACATTCATAATTTGAATGACCATTTTATGTGGGCATTAGATTTCTCAAAATCATGTTTGAAAAATAAAAAATAGTTGTAAAAATGCTTGAGCCCACTTCATAACCTTTTAAAATCAATAATGTTGTCAAAAAAATATTAATTTTGATGAAACTTGTTTGTTTTGGTCTAACAATTGTAATGAGTATGTGTCATAGAAAGAGAGAAAGTGATTTAACAAGAGTCTTGTAGGAGACATTCAACAAGGTGATGGGTATCTAACTGATAATATTCTCTAAATCCACTAATTTAAAAATATTTGGTATTTATTTAGTTAATAATGTTTTTAGATAATTATACGTACAATCACTTCATAAACTTGAAGAATTTATCATCCAATAAAAGATTAAATAGCCTCATAAAATTTAGAAGTAAATCCATCAATGCTCAAAGCTTTATTATTGTTGGAAATTCAAAGCAACACTTCATGAAGCTCCTTAATGTAGAACAACACATCACATTGTATTTGAAAAAAAGAGATGAGCTTTCGAGCAACTACAACATGAAATTATGGAAAATCTAGACCTCACTCATGAGAATCAACATGTGCCCAAAACACTAATTTATAGTGGTCTAAAGAGACTTAAAAAGTCTCTCAAAGCTCAATCAGCTACCTATGGAAAACTTTTGATATTAAGGTGTTTGAAGATATTTGAATTTAATATAAAACATCATTGGTAAACATTAATTCATCTATAATGAATTGGATATGTAATGTAGCATTAATATTATTATTGGAAAATCATTTTCATTATGTTGAGTATTTTAATACTTAAATTATCATTTGCATGATTATTTTTCACAAATAGTCATTTATTTTATGACTAAATTATAAATATTGATAATAATTATTAGATTTTTCAAAAATTAAATATTATTTTATTATCTATCAAAAATAGTTTCAAATTATTTAAAATAAAGATGGATAGAATGGAATCAAACCCATAGTGCCTATCAACTAGGTCGTATGACCTAAGAAGCTAATAAAATATCCAATAATTTTAAGCAATCCATATATAATCATATTGAAAGTATATAAAAAATATAACTAAAAAAAATGAAATTAAACAAAAAGAGCAATGATGGTAGTGACAACCATATCCATGTCATTATGTTTGAATCAGCAATTAGTATCAGGTTAATCATGGTAGAATGGAATCAAACCCCTAGTGTCTATCATAAAGGGTCATATGAACTAATAAACTAATAAAATTGTAAAAAATAGAGGATCCAAACACAAAGAGATCAAAATAATAATAATAATTCGTTATATTCAATATTTTTTTGCTTAAGAACACATAGGTTATTATATATCCATTATAATAGAAAAATAACTTCCTACTAAATAGGAAGGTATAATAACAAATAACCTAATATAGAGTCATGGGTATAAGAAAAAACCATATAGTAAATTAACATAGGTAAATTGGGATTTACCATAGTAACTTCACTCATGTGAACACTATAAATTCTCAACATTACCCTTCCTAGTATAACAAAGGGAACATCAATCATGTATTTACACCTATGCTCATGATTTGGTGATTTTCTTAGGATAACCACAAACTTTAATGACATTTTTTTATATGTTTTACCAACAACCAAAAAGGGATGGTTTTCAAGTGATTTGCCAACAAAACCAGAAAAATATGGTTTGTCAAGTGGCTTACCATGAATCACATCATGATGTGTAGTACTCTTATTAGCTCTCTTCACTATCTCACTTGTTATAAATGTGAATATGAATACAACATAATTCTTATTATAACACAACAAAAAAATAAATACGTAACTAAAAAATGCCACCATAGCTTTGTCCAGCCTCATTGTTGGTGACCAACAAAAGATCATTGAAAGGCCTCCAACTTCCTTTTCCTCCATACTCCATAAGAATCTGATTACTCAATTGATGGAGATTTGAAACTTAAATGCATGTTGTTTTGAAGGAAATATCACCCCTTCCAAAAAAATAAAAATAAATAAATAACAAGAAAAAAACATTGACACATTTGACATTTGACTAAAGTATTCTTTACAATATAAAAAGCGTTGAATTTAAATCTAAGACATGTTATGACTTTATAAAATAAATAAGACACAATTAATGACTTTGACACTTTTGAATTGAACAATAATAACTAATCATAGACAATAGAATATCTAAATTACTTGACAAAACTCAAATACTCAAACTATTACTTATAACAAAATAAATAAAAGACATTGGTTTAGAATTTATTTACATATACCATTTTAAATCAAATGATTATTACCTAAATGGGAATGATAGGAATCTAGACTTGATTATGTAACCTAGAAACAAATATTCCTAATTGAATTTGAATCAACCATAAATAAACCATAACATTAACTAAATTTAACAAAGACTATAAAATTAATTTGGATGTACTATAAATACCCAATAAAAAATAACAGAACAAAACCTATAAACATATTACTACTTAATAGGAATATACGGGAAATACTCATGTTGATGAAGGAGCATCACCTAAGAAGACTTTTGTAATTTTGATGAAGTAACTAGTTAGTTCAATTTTTGGCTTGTTCAATGGTATTTTAAATTTTAGGAGTTCAATAAAGAATCATTTCTAGTATTTTGGATGCACTTGGAGGTCTCAAAACCAAGTTCTTGGCTATCCTACCAAAATAATCAATTTCAGAATTTTAATTTCTTTTGAGACTTATATAATGATTTATCCATTTTCTTGTAAGATTATAATGATGTATATTTATGTGATTAGGGGTATTTTTAATAAATTTATAGTTATTAATATCTTGACACATTCTTAGTCATGATTTTCATGTTTCAATATTGGCTAATGTTTAAATGTGCTTATTTGTTATGACTTCTACGTACATCAGAGGGAATCAAGAAGTATTTGGAGAGATTTTACGTGACAAAAATGGTGTATAAGCACTAAGGGAGACTCATTAAGGGTATAAATATATGGATATAATAATATAATAAAAATATTAATAAAACATTAAGAAATAAAGGAGCAAAACACTATTTTGTTGTAGGTGGAAATTTTGTGTATTATCTTATCAAGAAATGATTGAAAATATACCTTGTCAACTATTTATTGAGCCTAGTAAGTCTTGATATATGTGAGTGATTATAAAACATTATTTATTTCCACTATTTGGTGCCATTTTAATTGATTTTCAAGATATAAAGTGCAAGATACAATATGATCAAAACATGAAGAATTTTGTGCCCACATAGTTAGGAAACATGGTCAATAATATATTTTGAAGATTGTTAAGATTTATTTACATTATATACATTGAAAAATAATAGGTAAGGATATATACTTATTTAAATTAACATTTGAAACATTTTCATGAGAAAATATTGAACTTAAGTTTTGATTCACACTATACAGTGCTGTAAAAGAAACCTAGAATTCTATAATTTTGCATGTTGAAGCCCCAAGGAGATTGTTCTAAAATAAAGAATGATTGATAAAGTTGGAAGAAGGTAAGACAAACCTAATAAAAATATTATAAGTGGTTGAAATTATCGTAAATTTAGACCTGTTAAACCCTAAATTAGGACTTTTAAAATCAAATCCATTTATCTTGTGTTTCCACTATTCAAATATATTGAAACTTTGGAATCTAGTATAATCTAACTTGATATAAAATATTGTGAAGGTTTTGAGATTTTACAAGACCGTACAGTATGTAATAAAATAAGTGACTTTGGATTAGGCCTTATTAGATCTTTAAAAAACAAAGTTATGTGAATTAGAGGATTTACCTTGAAAGTCTTGACTTAAAAATTTGTGTGAAGTTGTAAGTACATAAAAGACACTTTAAACTATTTTTTAAACCCATATAGATTGTAAAAACATATAAACTTTGTGTAAAATAAAGGCTACTAGAAGACTAGGCCCAAATAAGAATCTTGTCTTTTGATTGTGAAAACTCTCTCCCTATGCATCAAATTGGTATCAAATTTGGTTAGATATATTAAGGAGGATTAAAGAAAGATGACACTCTTTGAGGTCAAGATATAATTGATTGGTTTTTGGTTATTTGGATTGAGAAGCCAAAATGCCACCTAGAAGAAACCCAAGATGAAGTGGAAGAATAGGTATTCAGATGGGAGATGCTATCTTGGAGGAGTTGAGAAACCTTAGTAAGTTTTGATGTAAGGATTACAGTATTAGAGGCCAATTAGAGAAGAAGAGTTACAATAGGGGACATAAGTGATAGAGAGGAAGAACCATAAGCTCTATAGTAAGAAGAAAAAAATGAATAGCACAAGGAAGATGGAATAGATATATTATTGAAAGTAATGATAGGACATGGGTCTAAACCAAAAATATAGATTCATACATATGCAGTAAATTTAAATGGTGAGGAACATATTGATTATATTACAGAGTTAGACAAATATTTTTACTATGAAAATGTACCAAAATAAAAGAAGGCCAAATTTAATTGCACAAAATTAAAGGGACATACAACCCTTTGATGGGATTCCATACAAGATGAAGAGAGGAAAAATGGCAACACCAAGGTCAAATCTTGGGATAAGATGGTAGAAAAATTGAAGGTCAAATTCATACCTTGTGACTATAATATAAATCTATTAAATAAATTACAAAATTTTAAGAAAAAAGAGATCGGTCTTCAAGACTATAATGAAGATTTCTAAAATTTGACAATTAGATCAAGTCCTTTAGGAGAGGATATGGACAAGGATAGATATATTAATGGATTAGGGTATAATATTTAGGATGAACTCAACTTAGTCCATCGAAGGACACTTGAGGAATGATACCAATATGCTTTTAAGGTAGAGGATAAGCTAAATAAAAGGTAAATACAACACAAAATTGGGTAGGGGCAAGAGTTATAGAGGCATATGACAATAAGGAAGAAGAGGTACATCTCAAATGACAAGTTCAAAACCACGTATCTCTCAAGAACAATCATTTACTTCAAGAGTTAAATTTTAAGGAAAGAGACCTTACTTCTAAGGAGGATACACATAAAGAGTAATAGAATTCAATGGATTTATTGGTAAATGTTTAAAATAGAACAAATTTGTAGGTCTTAAATTTTGAGATTGTCTAGAGGATTTTCAAGCTAGCAGCTCTAGAAATGAAAGTAAAAAACAAGTAGTCCAAATAGAGAAAGAAAGTGTGGATTAATCATCTCACATAGAAGAACCAAAATTTGGTAAGTCCTTATTGATGATAAGGGTGTTGATAAAACCACCCAAGGAGAAAGAGTTTTCCAAAAGAAATATATTATTCAAGACAACCTACAAATCCCAAGGTAAGTGCTATGAAATAACAATTAATTTAGGTAGTGCAAATAATCTAGTGTCAGTAGAAATGGTAGAAAGGATTGGTTTACAAATATTTCTAAATACAAACCCGTATAAGGTTTCATGTATTCAAAAAGGGTAGTAAGTTCTTAAGAATGAACAATGTTGGGTAGATTTTTAGATTAGAGGATATAAAGACAAGGTTATATGTGATAGTTTGGTAATAGATGTGTGTCATGTTATTTTTAGGAGGCCTTGAAAATATGATAGAAAGACTTATCATGATATAAGGAATAATGTTTACACCTTGGAGAAGAATGGCATAAATCATACACTAATGCCTATGAAAGAAGAAGGAAATGGACAAGGGACTAGCTCAAATGTTATGATGGTAAGTGAGAAGGAGTTATTGAATGCTATGAAAGAGGAAGATCTATGTTTTGGAGTGGTAATCAGACCAAGTAATATTATAACAAATACCAAGTTGAATAAGCTACCTCAAAAGGTACAAAACATGTTATAAGAACTTGTTGATATTGTGGTGGATGAATTTCCCAATGAGTTACCACCTATTAGGAGTATTAGCCACCATATTGAATTTTACCTAAAAAATATGACTACAATGTGATCCCTCAAGATAATGAATATATTAAGAAGAAAATACAAGAAATCTTAGATAAAGGATTAATCAAAGAAAGCCTCAGCCCTTGTCTAATACCAATTGTATTAGTGCCAAAGGAGGGAGATTGGAGAATGTGCATTGACTCCAGGGCAATCAACAAGATAAAAATAAGGTATAGATTCCATATTCCAAGAATTGAAGATTTAATGGACTATTGAAGTGGTTCTAATCATTTCTCTAATATTGATCTCAAGAGTGGTTATCATGTGATAAGAATAAGAAAATATGAATGGATGACTACTTTTATGAATAATGAAGGGCTATATGAATGACTTATTATACCATTTGGCCTCACTAATGCCCAAATTAAATTAATGAGACTCATGAATGAAGCCTTAAATTCTTTCATTGGTAAATTTATCATTGTATATTTAGATGATATATTGATTTACAGTCCAAGCAAGGAATAAAAACTTTAGCACCTAAGAAAGGTGATGAAAAATCTATAAGAGGAGAGATTATTTATTGACCTCAAGAAGTGTTTGTTTATGAAGATAGAGATAGTGTATCTTGGGTTTGTGATTTCCCAAGGTAACTTGAAGATGGACACAAACAAAGTGAAAGCCATCATTGATTGGCTAAATCCTAAGAAAAATTATGAGGTAATAAGTTTCCATGGCTTAACAAGATTTTATAGGAAGTTTATAAAAAACTTTAGTGGGATTTTTGCACCCATCATTCACAACATAAGAGGGGATAAAAATAAATTTGTGTGGACTGATATCACTAAGAATAATTTTCAATGTTTTAAGAAGGAGATTACATAGCAACCTATGTTAGAACATCCTAATTTCAATAAGGTTTTTTAAGTTGAATGTGATGTAAGTGGGGTGGCCATTGGATATGATCTAAGTCAAGAAAGCATACCTATATCATACTTCAATGAGAATTCAATGAGGCCAAGAAAAGGTATTTTTCTATGATCTAGAATTTTATGCTATGGTTCAAGCCATAAGGAAGTGGAGGCACTATCTAATGACAAAGGAGTTTGTCATATTCAAAAATAATCATGCACTTCAATTCATAACCATTCAACTCAAGCTATGTCAAATGCATATAAAGTGGGTGGAGTATTTTTAAAACTTCACTTTTTTCATCAAACACAAAAAGGCAAAACTAAAAAGGTGGAAGATGCTCTCAATAGAAGGACTTTGCTCAAAAAATAAATTTAGATTGAGAGTGGGGGAATATAGGCACTCAAAGAGTTGTATGAAACCAATTTAGATTTCCAAGAAGAAAATGAGGCTTGAAACCATCCAACTACATAAATAAATAACCTTGGAAGGAGTACATGTTATAGGATGGTTTATTGTTTAAATAAATTCATTTTTATGTGTCAAGGAGTTTCATGAGAGAGAATTTAATTAAGGAAAAGTATTATAGGAGTTTAACAAGGCATTTTTTCCTTGACAAGACATTAAATCAGCTAAGTTGTAATTATTATTGGCCTAGAATACAAATAGATGTAAGTAAATTTGTAGAAAGATGTAAAGCATGTAAATTTTACAAAGGAAATAACACAAATATAGGGCTTTGTCAACCCTTACCAATTCCAAATAGACCTTGGGACTCCATTAGCATGGATTTTGTATTAGGGTTACCAAGAACTCAAAGAGGGCATGGCTTCATTTTTTAGTAGTGGATAGATTTTCAAAGATGGCCCATTTCATACCATGTAAAACAACTAATGATGATACTCATGTGGCTAACTTTTTTTTCAAAGAGGTGGTTGTATTTCATGGAATTTCATTGAGTATTACCTTAGATAGAGACACTAAATTTGTGGGGCACTTCTAGAGGACCCTATGGAATAGACTAGAAGCAAAATTAAGCTTTAGTTCAACCTAACACCTTCAAACTAATGGATGGAATAAGGTGGTTAGTATGAGTTTGGATAATTTGATAAGGTGTTTAACAAGGGTCAGTCCTAAAAAATGGGATTTAGTCTTACCACAAGTATAATTTTCTTATATTGACTCACTCGACATAAGAACAAGAATGAGTCCATTTTAAGATGTATATGATATACACCCAAGAGGAGTATTTGAGTTAAGAGATATATGTGAGATAGAGAAAATAAGAGATGAGGGATAAGAGTTTGATATTACTATGCAAGAGGTGCATGACCAAGTTAAGAAGCAATTAGAGATGAGTTTGGAAAATACAAGAAACATGTAGATATTAAGAGGAGAGATGTCAATTTTCAAGTTGGGGATATGGTGTTAACCATACGAGGAATAAAATGTTTCAAAATGGTGAGTACAATAAACTAAGAATGAAAAATATTGTCCCTTGGAAACTCATTAGGAAGTTCTCTAACAATGCATATGAAATAGAGTTGTCTAGTGGTGTGGGAATCTCTCCCCTATTTAATGTTTCAAACTTGTATCCTTTAAAATAAGGGGATGATAGTGGTCAAATAAATATAAATGAAAAAATAATAGTACAAGGATGGAAATATCGATTACCACAAGCCAAGAAAGAGGAACTTGAATTTATTTTGGATAAGAAGGTTAGTAAAAGAACCAAAGGCAAGGAATATTATCAATACTTGGTGAAGTGGAAATGTCATTCTATAGATGATGACACTTGGATGTCTGAATTAAACACCATAAAGCATGGATTTACTCTTAAATACCTCATAAATAGGAGTTCATGAGTCAAATTTATGTTCTTAGGGAGTATGATGCAAGAGTATTACCTAGGAAGACTTTTTGCAATTTTGATGTAGGAACTAGTTAGTTCAATTTTTGGCTTGTTAGGGAGTAATTTTAGTATTATAAGTCTTTGTAGTTAAATAAAGAGTCATTTTAAGGATTTTGGATGCATTTATAGGTCTGAAAACCATGTTCTTGACTTTCCCACCAAAATAATCAATTTGAAAATTTTAATTCCTTTTAAGACTTATAGTGAATTATTCATGTTATTGTAAGGTTAAAATGATGTTTGTTTATGTGGTTAGGGTTATTTATAATATAGAGATAATTATTCATATCTTGACACCTTCTTAGTCATGATTTTCATGTTTCAATCTTGGCTAATGTCTAAACATGTTGATTTGTTATGACCTATACATACATTGGAGGGAATCAAGAAGTATTTGGAGAGATTTTAGGTGATAAAAATGGTCTAGAAGAATGAAGGGAGACTCATTTAAGTTTATAAAAATGTGGGAATAATATGAAGATAAGAAAAATATTAAGAAAATATGAAAAAATAGAGGATCAAAACTTTGTTTTGCTATAGGTGGAAATTCTATGTATTGTCTTATCAAAAAATGAATGAAAATATACCTTATCAAGGCTCTATTTAATATTGTGAATATTTATATGTGTGATTGAATCTAAAAAAATATTTCTTGTCATTGTTTGGTTCTATTTCAATAGATTTTCAAGATATAAAGTGTAAGATACATTATGATCAAAACATGAAGAATTTTATGCCTACATAGTCAAGAAATAGGGTCAATGATAAATTTTAAAGATTGTTAAGATTTATTTGGGTTGTATACATTTCCTAGTAATAGTGAAAGATCTATAATTATGTAAATAAACCTTTGAAACGTTTTCATGAGAAAATATTGAACTTAAGTTTGCATTCACACTAAACATTCTTGCAAAAGAGACCTAGAACTTTGTAAATTTACATGTTGAAGCCCTAACAAGATTGTTCCAGGTTAAATAATGATTGATAAAGATGGAATAAGGTAAGAAAGACTCTTGGGTTGTCTTATACTTGTGAAACCCTAAATTATGGGTTTTGAATTCAAATCCATTTATCTCATGTTTCCATTCAAATTTATTGAAACTTTATAATATAGTATAATCTAAATTGATATAAAATAATATGAAGGTTTTGAGATGATGTATGACCATATAGTATGTAATAAAATAAGTGAATCTAGATTAGGACTAATTAGACCTTAAAAAGAATAAGGTTTTGTGAATTAGAGGATTTCCCTTGAGAGTCTTGACCTAAAACTTTGTGTGACATTGTAAGGGAATAAAAGGCACTTTGAAAATTTTTAAGTTTTTTTAACCCCTATAGATTATAAAAACCTACAAAATTTGTGTAAAAGAAGGGTTACTAGAAGACTAGGCCTAAAGAAGAATCTTGTCTTTTGATTGTGAAAACTCTCTCCCTCTACATCACACGTGTGTTCAACATAAAATTGTATAAATATTGCATTAAATCCATATGGATACTAAATATTTTACACTATAAAAATGTTTATAACTAATCTAATCTGATTTTAATACTTATTTTGTCTATTTCTTCAAGCACAAAACTAAATGCAAACCATCATCGAAGAGCATAAACTCAAAATAAAAATCTCAAAGCAATAAAAGTGTGAACTAAATGTCAATGAAAATGTTAATAGTGAGAATCATGATAGTTTTGGGTTCTAATAAATCTAATGTAATAACAACTATAAGCTTGAGATGGTTTGATCAAGATCTAACGTGTGGAACGAAATGGACATATCAAGCGTATAATTAGGCATTACTGGTAGACTGCATGAAATAGACCTAAAATGTACATTCAATGGATATAGTTGCATGAACATATGAATAAATAAATATTTGACTACACATGGAATGAAGCTGGGACATGAACAAAGCTTTATTACATTTCATTCCAGTGTCTATGCATTGAGTAGACTACCAACACTTTGTAAGAACATATGACTATGAATCTTTGTATGAGGAACCTACAATAATCTCATTCATAGATTAATCAAATTCATTACATGGGCAACCAATAAAATATCACTTCCCTGCTCAATATTCAAGTTTTCATAGTTGCTAATATAGATTGTCTCTGGTACCAAATGTAAAAACAGAGGAGTCAAACACAAAAAGATGATGATGATGATGATGATGATGATGATAATAATAATAATAATAATAATAATAATAATAATAATAATAATAATAATAATAATAATAATAATAATAATAATAATAATAATAATAATAATAATAATAATAATAATAATCATCTTTTACTTAACATTACATAGGCTATTATATATCAATTTTAATAGCAAAATAACTTTCTACTAAATAGGAAGGTATAATAACAAATAACCTAGTATATATTCACATGTATAACCAACTAACCATATAGTAAACTAACCTAGGTAAACCAATATTTACCATAGTAACTCCATTCATGTCAACACTATAAATTCCCAAAACAAGAACCAGTATTTTAAATGAATACATATATAACCATATATAAATTCTATAAAATATTATAAAATAAACATGAAATTAATTAGCAAGAATTAGGAGGGCAGTGGCGGGTAGTGGTGGGTAGATCCTAATCATTCGGTTTGGATACCCACTTAGCATTAAGCTAATCATCACTTTCAATTATGGGATCCCAATAATAATTTTAATTTTTTATTTATTCACTACCTTCATGTCATCCTAGTCATCAACCTATTGGAAATATATTATTCTTGAGAGGATAAATTACTAAAGCCATACATGAGAAGATTTCATGGTGGGACACCAAATCTCAACTGTCATCCTAATTGAAGGAGGCAAATGATTTTGTGATAGTTACCAATTTGCATAGTAACAAAGATTTAATTAATACTTATATTCTTAAAAAATTGAAGCATCAATATCCTTCTTATGATACTTATTTGTAATGAGACTATCATCTTTAGTTGATTGAATATCTATAAGTATATATCACATCCAAGTTGATGTTTGAATTTTCTACCTTCTTGATTATTATTATTATTATTTTTTAAATATTATTATGAGTTTCATATCCATAAAAATGTCAAACTTAAATATTACCCTCACATCCATCCACTAACACATACAAACATGTATTGAAATTCCACACTAACATGGTTTATAAAATGCACATGTTATCACAAACATGGAAAGAGGACCCATAAAGTGATATGTTTGTATTTGTGTACAAAAAAACATACACGCACATACGTGCACGTGCCCAAACACATAAATATACATACACATACATATGTATATAAATATATCTATATATACTTACAACTGTGTGTGTTTGTAAGTACACACACACATGTATGTATGTAAACACACACACACACACACATGTATACATATACATATACATATGTAGGCACATGCACATGTGTATACTTATAAACACACCTATATTTTATATACATACATACATATGTACATATATACATATTTACACACATGTGTGCACATGTATGTATATGTATACATACATACATATACATACATGCTTACACACACACACACACACACACACACACACACACACACACAGAGAGAGAGAGAGAGAGAGAGAGAGAGAGAGAGAGAGAGAGAGAGAGAGAGAGAGAGAGAGAGAGAGAGAGATGTATACACACACCTGTATGCATGCACATCCACATCCACACACACACACAAGTGCATGCATGCACATGTATGCACACACTTGTTTGTGTACATGCTACGCCCCTAACCTATCACATATATGAGGATAGTATTAGCTGACTTGTGGTTTATTTATTGCTCTTTGATGTTATATTACATTTATATATTCTTTCTTTTGATCGTGGCCTAGATAGACTATATATAGGAGGTAGTGGGTAATTATTTATCATCATATTGTGAATTCTGCTCTTATTGAAGCTTGTGGAGGTTTACCCCACAAAGTGTCTTATCTATTATCATATATTTGGATATATTTTAGTCATATTTGGATCTAATTCTTCTATTATACTTTATTCTTGAAGTAATCTCATTACAAGTGGTATCAGAGCTGCGATTTGGGCAATCTTGTGGGTGAAACACTAAATTTTTTAATTTTGTGATATGTTAAAAATGGTTATGAATTTATTTGAAATTTTTTTATTGGAGGTGAGAAATAATCAAATTAATCTTCCATTAAAATTTCAGCTCATTTTGATCTGTTTTACAAAAGTTATCACTATTTTATGGTTTTTAATAAAATTACTCTATAGTGCGCAATTCAAAGAATTTTTCTGAGTTATTTACATTTTTGGAAATATTATAAAAATTTGGCTATGGTATGTTCTTTGTATATTTTTATTTGAGGCTAACATAACTCCAAAATTTCTTGGTCAAAGTTGGGTCAAAAGTGCCAATAAGGGTCGACATCGTAAAACCCTTTTATGGTAGGTCCACAAACTTGGAGCTAAGGAAAGGGTGATAAAACTCTAGGTAAAAATCCTAAAATGGAAGATATGGAGTTATAAGGGGGATGTACAAGACTCTTTGTACTAGGGTTTTCTGACATAGATCACAAAGTGAGTCGGCTTGACTATAGTGTGCAAGGCATTTCAAAGTGAGGTGCAAGGCATACAATCTAATATGCAATCCATATAAGATAGTTTGGGAGATATCATGATGGATTTGAAAATTAATCAGTGAAATCATCAAGCTAACTCTATTGCACAACCCCACTAGGGTGGTTCTCCTAACTAGTCTACTTCAAATCTAACTCCATGGCTACAAAGGAACCTATTACCAAAGGTGGATATGCAAAAATTTTATGGAAAATATCCACTTACTTAGATCAACCAAATGGAGAATTTTTTTGACCTACATCAAATTCTAGGTGGATAAAAGGTTACCATGGCATCTTTGTATCTTGAACCTAATCAATTCATTTGGTATAGATGGTTGTGTGCTCAAAAGAAAAAGATGACTCTCAATGTCACCTGGTCAACTTTTATAGAGGAGTTGTAATTACACTATGGTAATAGTGTGACAGAGAATTACTTTATCCAACTAGAAAAATTGTGACAAACTGACTCTGTCAAGGATTACATTCATCATTTTTAGAACCTCTCCTTACGTGTGGAGACAATTTCTGAAGCAAACTTGAATGACCTATTTTTGGATGGACTCAAGGACCACATTCAACATGAGGTACACATGCTTAATCCACTTAAGATTTCTGATTCTATTATCATGGCATGTAGAGCTGAGGAAAAATTCATAGCCAACAAGAAGCAGCCATTCACTCACTTCAAAGATCATAACATATCGTCACCAACATTTCCTCCACCTACTAGATTGACCCCTTAGAAAATTGAAGAGAAGCATGAAAAAAGGATTATGTTTCAGTTGTGACAATAAGTGGAGTAAAGGACATAGATGTGCTGAGAATAAGTTATTCTACATTGAGGGACCAAATGAAGATGAAGAAGCTGATGATGCCTCCAATGATGATGAGGAAGATATAGAGGAGGTACTTGAAGATTCCCAACCTACAATCTCTTGTCATGCACTTACAGGTATTAGCACTCCACAAACACTTAAGGTGGTGGGTTTCCTCAAGAAATAGAAAGTGACAATTTTGATTGATTCAGGGAGCACACATAACTTTATAAACCATAAGTTGGCCACTTGATTGAATTATTTCATCTACCCAGCACTAGAATTTTAGGTCATGATTGTAGATGGTGGCACAATTAATTTTTTAGGCAAATGCCATAGTATTAAGCTTACTATGGGTGGGTACAATCTCAACTCTCCTATGTTTGTTATTCCCATGGGTAACACAGACATTGTTTTGGGAGTCCAATGGCTCACAACCTTATGTACTATTGAGATGAACTTCAAAGAAATATTCATGCAATTTCATTCTGAAGGTAAGAAAATTGAACTACATGGATTACATGCAAAATATCCACAATTGATTAGTTCACATCAAATGACCAAGATGCTAAAAAAGGGGGCAAAGGGAATTATTGCATGATTATGCTCCATAGAAGTTCAACCCACATAGGCATCTATACATCCTGATCTATAGATAATTCTTGAGGACCACTCATCTATTTTTGGGGCCATGCCAAAAGGACTACCACCAAAAAGAGAACATGATCATGCCATTCAACTAATTCTAGGTAGTCAACCACCAAATATCAGACCATATGCATAAAATAGTGAAATTGAAAAGATAGTCCATGAGATGCTAGAGGCAAGGATAATCAAGCATAGCCAAAGTACATATTCATCACCAGTGGTCATGGTGCGGAAGAAGGATGACACATGGAGGATGTGCCTAGATTATAGAGAACTCAACAAGTACACCATTAAAGATAAGTTTCCTATTCCAGTAATTGATGATTTACTTGATGAGTTGCATGGTGCTAATTATTTCACAAAGTTGGATCTTCACTCGGGGTACCATCAAATTAGAATCAAGGATGAAGATGTTCATAAAACTACTTTTAGAACATATGAGGGCCATTATGAGTTTTTGGTAATGCCCTTTGGTCTTACAAATGCACCATCTACTTTTTAAAGCTTGATGAAAACTACTTTTAGGCCTTTTAAAAAGAAGTTTGTGATAGTTTTCTTTGATGACATATTGATTGATAGTCAGACATGGGAAGCACATCTGCAACATGTGAAACAGGTGTTGATAGTTTTGGAGAAGCACCAAATTTATGTGAAGCCATCTAAATGTGATTTTAGAGTACAGGAGGTACAGTACCTCAATCACATTATTTCCCATGAAGGTGTCAAAGTTGATCCCTAGAAGATCAAAGTGATAATGGAATGGCCCATGCCAAAAAACTCTCAAAAACCTTTGAGGGTTCCTTGGACTAACAGGTTACTATAGAAGATTTATGAAAGGTTATGGCATCATAGCAGCTCCACTCACTACATTGCTAAATAAGGATGCTTTCCATTTGAATGATGATGCCACCAAAGCATTTGAGAAACTAAAAGTAACTATGTGCACCACTCCAGTTTTGGCTACTCTAGACTTCTCACAGACATTCACTATCAAATGTGATGCTTCTGGGTCTGGATTGGGGGAAGTACTAATGCAAGAAGGAAGACCCATTGCATTTGAAAGTCATCAATTCAAAGGTAAGAATATACAAAAACTTGTCTATGAGAAATAAATGATAGTTATTCTTCATGCAATTAAACAATGGAGACCTTATCTGATGGGTAGACACTTTAAGGTGAAAATGGAAGATGATAGTCTCAAATACTTTTTGGAGCAAAGATTATCATCTGAGAAACAACAAAAATGGGTAACCAAAATGTTGGGTTATGATTTTTAAATCATCTACAAGAAGGGTAAAAATAATGTAGTAGCAGATGCACTATCCAAATGGGATGCATCCACAGAAGCATTACTTTGTGCAATGTCCATGTTGCAAGCAGATTAGGTGGATGAAGCTAAGTTAGAGTGGGAGCAAGACAAGGATACACAATTTCTAATTCATAATCTCTAGCAAGGTAATTTAGCCTCTAAAAATTTTGAATGGAAAGGTAATGTCCTATGGTATAAGGGTAGATTATACTTGTGCAAAAATTTAGAGCTTAAGCATAAGATTCTTGCAGAGTTGCATGCATCTCCAATAGGGGGACACTCAGGGTTCTTGAAAACTTATCATAGAATTAAGAAAGAATTATTTTGGGAAGGACTCAAGGGAGATGTACAAAAGTTTGTGGAAG
This sequence comes from Torreya grandis, assembly GCA_037957365.1. NCBI lineage: Eukaryota > Viridiplantae > Streptophyta > Pinopsida > Cupressales > Taxaceae > Torreya > Torreya grandis. Next base: position 426,735 of record JARHVA010008128.1, read on the forward strand.
AATGCTTTATATGCCAACAGAATAAAGGTGAAATAGTTAAGACCTCGGGTCTGTTACAATCGTTAGCAATTCCTAGTCAAAGGTGGGAGGAGGTTTCCATGGATTTTATCATTGGGTTGCCTTGTTTTGAAGGCAAGAATGTTATCTTGGTCATTGTGGATAGGCTTACAAAATATGCCCATTTTTGTGCTCTTTCACACCCATTTTTAGCAAGTACAGTAGCAACTATTTTTATGGAAGCAGTTCTCAAATTACATGGAACCCCAAAAATAATTGTAAGTGATCATGATCCTATTTTCACTAGTAATTTTTGGACTGAACTATTTTCTTGTTTGGGTACTCAGCTAGCTCATAGCTCATCTTACCATCCCCAATCTGATGGACAAACTAAAGTGGTTAACAAATGTTTAGAGGGGTATCTCCGTTGTTTTGTGTCAGATAAACAAGAATATTGGGTTAAATGGCTACCACTTGCAGAATGGTGGTATAACACATCTTTCCATAGCTCTTCTAAAATGTCTCCATTTTTAGCACTGTATGGTTACCATCCACCTTCCATTACTTATTCATTAAAGGTGCACACCAACGTTCAAGATGTGGAAGAGCACATTCAACATCAACAAGAGGTTTTGGATAGTTTGAGATAGAATTTGGCCTTGGCACAAAATAAAATGAAGCAACAAGCAGATCAACACTGTAGTGAGTGAAATTTTGAGGTGGGTGACTGGGTATTTGTTCATTTGCAACCTTACAAGTAGATGTCCTTGAAGCAACAAAAAAAGGACAACAAACTTGCTCCTAAGTATTATGGCCCTTATCAGTTTCTACAAAAAATTAGAATTGTGGCTTATAAGCTCGCGTTACCTCTTTCATCTCACATACACCTAGTATTTCATGTTTCCTATTTGAAGAAGGTCATTGGACAGAAAGTTTTAGCCCAGATAGAGCTCCCAAAACTAGATGAAGAAGGACAAGTCATTTTGGAACCAGAGAAGATCCTCCAAACACGTACTAAGAGGTTGAGAACCAGAGAGATTAGGGAATATTTGATCAAGTGGAAAAACCAGAGCAGTGAAGATGCAACTTGGGAAGGTGAAGATTTTTTGTAACAACATCCAGAGTTGTTCAACATTTAGGACAACATTGGTTTGAAGGGGAAGGGCATGCTACGCCCCTAACCTATCACATGTATGAGGATAGTATTAGCTGACTTGTGGCTTACTTATCCCTCTTTGATGTTATATTACATTTATCTATGCTTTTTTTAATTAGTAGGTTGGCCTATGGAATAACCATGGCCTAGATAGACTATATATGGGAGGTAGTGGGTAATTATTTATCATCATATTGTGAATTCTGCTCTTATTGAAGCTTGTGGAGGTTTCCCCCTCGAAGTGGCTTATCTATTATTATATAATTGGATATATTTCAGTCATATTTGGATCTAATTATGCTATTATACTTTATTTTTTAAGTAATTTCATTATAGTACATGTATATGTACATACATACATATAGAGACACACACACATACCAATACATATAAATATAAGACTTAAAAATCTATTGTGTAGGTTTTTTCACTACATGGAATATTTTAATACTAAATTCATCACTTCGATGACTATTACCCATGATTGAAAGGGTTTGATTATTATTTGTTGTTATGAATAAACCTAAATTCCCAATGAATTTGGGGTTTAATTTTTTTAAATTTAGACTCCAATATAACTTCTTGGTGGGAACTATTTTGATAACTATCAACATAATTTTCCATAGCATTTTTTAAATCTATATTTTTTTTAGGCATTTCATTTCAATTATTTTTGGTTTCATGGGAGGCAGGCATCTGTCTCACTCTCATGAGGTTTTTATTAGTATACATATTTTTTAATTCTTTGTTTTGTTTTGAGTTATTTGGCCTCTCTTTGAAAGTGATTTTTTCCACTTGTCATTTTTTTGTGTCATGTTCTTATGTTGGAGAAATTGGGTCTAAGGTCAAGATACTAAAAATCTAAGAAAATAAAAGGGGGAATGAAATGTATTGAGCTAAACCCAATCACCCTTGTGATGATCGAACACAACCTACATATTCAATACTCCAAGGAGGGAACTCAAGCCCACCTAGTTATCCCACCAAGAGTGTTTTATGCAATTGTGATCCTTTGCTACATGCATGCATCTTGAAAACTATTGAATACTTGATAATTCTTTTCTTGACTCATATAAGATATGCTTGTGACTTGGATAAATTATGATTCGAGTAAATATATTAAAATTCTAGAAATAATAGGGATGATTATATTGATGTGCAATGGTTTAAATGTTCATCAATGATGAAAATACCAATTGGTAGAATAAGTGACCTAGATGTGACTTTATATAAATCCAAAAGGGTGAAACCTCACTCTACCTAGAATAAGTGGCTTAGATGTTTTTGATGGGATGTTGACTTGAAATAGAAACTACCAACCAAGAATAAGAAAGAAATAAAGGCCCTTTTTGATACACATATTGGTAGGAATACAATAGGAATTGAATATTACAAGTACTTGGTAAAGTGGAAAAATAGAGTAGTTGAAGATGAAATTTGGATGAGTGCATCTAGGATTTACAAACATGGTAGATTAGTTTAATAAATTTTAGGTTCATGATCAAGAGCTCATGGAAATTTAAAATACCTTAGAATTTTAATATATGGGAATGCAAGGTGTACAAGTAATCTTCCATCACTTAGTAATACTTAATTTTTTTTGAAAAATTTCACTAAGTGGCCTCAAGTCACATTTTGATTTCTTAGGGATCACATTAATCACATTCTTAGGCCATGAGATCACAAGTAACATTGGTCTCATTTGGGTTTCTCACATCCAAATTTTCTATTTTAACATAAGTTGCAATGTCTCAGAGGACCCTGAATGTTCCTAAGCATACAAGTAAACAACAACTAGTTCATTATCTTAAGGATTGGTGGAGGTCACCTACATATAATCCACATGTTCATAGTTTTCACATCCTTGAGTTTATATTTTTCTTGATGATACATGATTAGGTATAAGTATTTAACCAATAGGGGACCAACAAAACCAATAGATTTTAAAAATAGTTTATAAAATTCAATAGCTCTATGACTCCATAATTTAATGCCTAGGGAACACCCCACAGGGTCAACAAAGATCACACCATGATGGGTTTATGGATTTATTATCACATTCAAAAATTTCATGGCCTTAGTTTCCCTCTGATATGTTCAACATAGTTCATGATATGATAGGTTGATGGGCAATGATAGTTGTTAAATTTAAGTTCATGTTCTTAGGATCTATGGCCTTAGTTTCCTCATATGAATGGTAAAGGTTATCATATGATCCTTGGAGCACAATATTTAAACATGTGTCAAAATAATATGGAGTCACTATATATAAGGTGGGGCCATAGTGAACTCAAATGTGTTAAAATATTCAAATTAATTTAATTGATCCATGAGTTTATAAGGTGTAAATAAAGGTCACAATGAAAAAGATTGGGCATATGAGGGACTAAAAAGTAGATTTAATAAATTAATGGGTGCACAAAGATATTTGAGATTATGGAAAACATTTAGAATGCATTATTAAGTGGCTTAAGGATCATTCCATGTGGAATGATCACATGCATTCACAATCATTATTCAAAATCAGTTATATGTAAGGGAGGTGACATTGAGATCTTTGCATGGTCACAACTCTCACATGATGACACAAAATTAGTAATTTAGGGTCTCATTGGAAATATATTGAAGAGTGGTTTAAGTATTTTGTGGTCTCAAGTTATATTACCCATGCATGTATTATTGATTCATGGAAAAGCACAAGAAATTACAGAAAATTTAAAGAATGCCAAAAAGAAGGGAAAATATAGAAAAAGGGATCTCATATAAATAATTGTTTGGATTTTCATTGTAGGATAAAATAAAAAGTAGATATAAAATAAGGTTTTATTTAAAATAAGTATTTGGAGAGACTGGTAGAATCAAGAGACAAGAAAGATCATAGGGAAGAAGTAGAGATTTAATCATTCAAGTTTTATATGAGAATTTAATTTCAAATCCTTAATTATGAGTATAATGCTTTATTTGAATTAGTAAATTAAAAACATTTCTCTAAGTTTCTGATAGTTTAAAGAGATCACTAGTATGGAGTGTGACAACAATTATTTTGGCCTCTTATCCTTCCCGCCTACACCAAATTGTTTATAACTTATCTAGATTATGAAAATCTAATATTAATAAAAATGAGGCCCTAAAATTATGTATAATAAATTCTATAAATAATACACTAACGATAATCACACCATACAAAAATGATAAGATGAAAATCATAATTATATGAAAGAAATATTCATCCTACTTGGAAAGTGAATGTACAAGTCTAGTATATTTTAAACTTCATCAAACATTTCATTAGTAGATGAAGCCTAGGAACCTCTCTTGGATATGTAAATATATGCACATAGATATCAAAATATTCTCTCTTTCACTCGAGTTAAAGTCCATACCCTCTAAGAAATAAATGCTGGTCTGTTTATTGAGAGAACTCCCTCGATCAACATATGTCCTTCATTTAAAACATGTATACATTTTGAAACTTAGTATTCATGCTTGCCACCATGAAAATCTGTTTATCTATAGTTTGCACTATTGATCCTATGAAATATGGGTTTTTAAAATAAATGAATACAATCTTTTGCTTAGACCTTCTCTTGGTAAAAGTATGAAAAAAATATAGATAAACAAATTTATAATTACAACAATGATCAATGAATATTCACTTGATAGATGAATATATTTTTTTAATATTATTTAAATTACGTAGGGTTCTTTGTATATATATATATATACTCCTCAAATCAAAATTAAGGACATGTTTCACAAGCCAACATAAGAAAGAGGGAAAACTAACAAAAGAGGACTAAGAAGAAAAAATATAAACAAATACAAAAGGAATTGAAAAAATAAATTTGTATTTATTAGAATGCTCCATTAAGGATCAAATCCTTATAATAACATTCTCAAAATGGTGACATATTAAGAATGAATGAAGAATATAAAAGAAAGGGATCCCAAAGCACAAAACATATGGAGGGGAGAGAAAATAGAATAAAGAGAGAAACACATGGCTATATATAGAAGTAAGTAAGAGAATAAAACATAAGATAAAGTTCCAATAAGAATTTAAATTTGAATAAAAAATTCATATAAAAAAAACACATTAATAACATTAAAATTACAAAATTTGTACATAAATTAGATGTTTATATAATATTCCACTTTAATGTACATATATGCATGTATGTTCAAGTAAAATAAACAAAGTTGAATACTATTTTTTATTGTGATTACCTAGATACATGTAAGTTATTCTTAATTTTAGCTTTTTATATTAAAATTATTAAAAATTCAAAAGAAGACATATTAACTTGTATTAGTGTATTTTTAAAAACTTTTAAAATATAAAAAAATTATCTTCGTTAGTTACATGAATGCTTCATAAACATTCTGATGTCAAAAATCTCATGTGTGCATATCATAAAAAATCAATGTATACAAGAATATCAATATTTTTATAAATCATTAATAATAAAAATAAAAAATAAAAAATCTCGATATGATAAAAATGAGCCAATACATTTAATGTTATGTGATCCATGCTGTTATCTATAAAAAAAAAATCTCAAATTATCATAGGCCTCAATTTCCTCTACAAAATTATTAAAAACTATATCTTATTGACCATGAGATGTGGAAAAATATGCTTCCAAGTTATAGAAAGAAATATCCGAAACATATTTAGAACCTTTTGATGTCCATAACCTATTAAAATATTATTAAAAAATAGAATAAACTACTATCTACCTTAATTTAAGGAATGAACTTTCATATGAATTATTTTAAAATAAAAAAATAATATACACCATGTCATATATGATATAAATAAAAGTAAAAATATTATAATTATGAAAGATCATGTATAATTTAATTTAGTATGTAAACATAGGAAAAATATGATCGTATAAGATCAATAATAATATGTAACACAATATTAATATAATAACATAAAATTATAATAAGAATATAGGATATGCCCCAATATAAATACATTACCCAAACATAATATAGAAACGCAACATTAATTGTGATGTGGGTGTTCGACGCTATTAAAGAATGAGATGCAATCAATTATGCACAAATTTAATGTGATATAGGTACACGAAATGTTTTTCCACCAATTTTGTAAATGTATCATCGATAAAAAATTACCACTATAAAATATGCCCCACAAAGAACAAATTGTAATAAATGATGCCCCATGATGCGATATAAATAATAGATCAAGGTATAATGACATTTCCATGATACGATATTAAAAAATGAATCGCTAAATCATAACAATGCAATGACCTGAATATGCAAGATACAATCTTTAAAGCACAAGTAAGAAAAAATGTTGTCTGTAATAAATGTCAGATCTAATGTCAAAACAATTTTAATAGTGGATTCAAAATTTCAATGGTCAAATTTGAACTCGTTATAGTTCTTCAAAGGGTTTCAAACTCGTTTTAGAAGTGTAAAAAGAAAATGGTCGTAAAAAAATGTTAAGTATAAAAAGTGTGTGATAATTTAAAATTGCTGATAGATTATTAAAATGACAAATGAAGGGTAAGGATTAAAAATACTTATTAGTCTATTGATTCAGTGGGTTTATTCTAGTCTTACGTGGCAAAGTCTTGCAGTTGGCAATGGTGCCATGGTGGTTTACTCTTAGCCTATTATCCCACTCTTCGAGACTTGCCCACAGTGCGAGTCTGATATTAATGGCATTTATGTGACACGAAATTTTCAGAATCCACCAAATTGTAAGTTCTTTTACAAAAATTAGCTAATGCATTCCGTTAAAACTTGTAGTTGTTTTATAAAAATTGGCTAATGTATTCTACTAAAACTTGTAGTTGTAAATTGTAATGCATTCGCACATTACATGCTATTGTGCAGTGTCAGACTTGGCATCGACTTGGGAAGCGAGACTCAGGGAGATTTAATTTATTTTAGTGCTTAAATTTAATGCATTTGGAATCCTGATTCGAATCACAATGCATCACATTTAGAAATTGAAATTAGAATTTGTTAAATTGGTCCACTGCCCAGACTTCGTACATGGCAACGGTAATTGCATTTAAAATTTTGCACTATGACAGTGGACTAAACAATTGTAAATGTTATGTTAATGTGTGTGGAGAACAAATTGTAATTAATAATGGCGGTAGGCATGGGCCATGGCTTTGGCTAGGCAGAGGCTACTCCAAGCACGGGCTTAGAGTTAGAGACTTTGTTTCACTTTTAGACTTTCAGTTGGATTCAGTGGTGATTCATGAAGGGCCACAAGCATTTTTGTTGCTCTGCAACTACAAGGTTGTTTTAGTTTATCCATCGAAGTTTGAACTTTGAACCAGTTGAATCTGTGACCTCAATGTGCAAGGATGTTTAGTCTCTAGACTCAGGTGCAGATTCAGGTAAGTACTGATAACTGAACTCCCCAATTTCTTAAGCAAGATTGAAGTAAATGAAAGTATTTAAGGAAGTTTATTAGTAACTTTGTTATGATAATATGATGGGCCATGGCCATTGGCCAACATTGCCCATTGGAATTTGGCAATTTGACGGTAACTAGAGTTTAGAAATTTATGATACTAGAAATTTGCAGGGCTAAGGTTAACTAAGGTTTAAAAATTTATGATATTACAAGTTATGGGTATTTTGATTTGATTGTGAAATTGTGAACATATATTTATATTACTAATTTACAGTCGCAACCTGCAGAGGGTATATATATATATATATATATATATATATATATATATATATATATATACAGTGTAGATATTTTTATAATACTAATCTACAATGTATTATGTATAAATAGATAGAGAAAGAGAGAGAGACACACACAGTAATATATATATACTGCAATGAATATTGTTTCATTTTATGATAATACAGGTTATGGGTATTTTTATTCGACTTGAAATAAAACACCCATAACCTGTATTATCATAAAATGAAACAATATTCATATATATATATATATATATATATATATATATATATATATATATATATATATATACTGCAATGAATATTGTTTCATTTTATGATAATACAGGTTATGGGTATTTTTATTCGACTATGAAATAAAACACCCATAACCTGTATTATCATAAAATGAAACAATATTCATTACTATATATATATATATATATATATATATATATATATATATATATATATATATATATATATATGAGACCAATTTGAATGTAAATTAGTAATCTCAATTCTCATTGTAAATTAGTAATATAAATATATAAAACCACTGATTGTAATTTATTAATTAATATATTCCCTATAAATTAGAATTATAAATACATATAAGCCAATCTGAGTGTAGATTACCAATCTTAATACCCATTGTAGATTAGTATTATAAATATATAAAACCACTTTGACTCACTCTTATATATATTCTTGCAAATTAAAACTGTGTGTGTGTGTGTGTGTGTGTGTAGTTAGTTAGTCAGTTTTATGAGATGAAATTCTAATGTCACTTTAAATTAGTCTTATAAATATATATAAATGAGATGATGAGACCAATCTCACTTTAAATAAGTCTTATAAAAGGTGATCACTCTGAGTACAGGGTCAATTTTGGGCATTTTAAAAGATTTTATGTGTGTGTGTGTGTGTGTGTGTGTGTGTGTGTGTGTGTGTGTGTGTGTGTGTGTGTGTGTGTGTGTGTGTGTGTAATGAATATACACTTTGCCTTAAAAATCTACAAAAAACATTAAATGAGTTGTATCATTTCATTTTTATGAGACCAATCTCCCTTTGAAAGTATATATATACACACTTTCAAAGGGAGATTGGTCTCATAAAAATGAAATGATACAACTATATATAGTTTCATTTATATATTTATTTGTAAGACTAATTCAAAGTGAGAATGGAATTTGGTTTCTTTTATATATATTTGTAAGACTAATTTAAAGTGAGAATGGAATTTGGTTTCTTTTTTATATATATTTATAAGAGTAATTCAAAGTGAGATTGGAATTTGGTAAAAAAGGTATCCCTAACTTTTTAATTCTTGTGGTTATGCCTTCACAGTCCACTTCCAGTAGCCATCAACCCATCACCATTATCATTTGTTGGCAGCTGGCTGATTTTAGTTGGCTAATTGTAACTGACCATTGACAAGTTATATGTTTACAACTACAAGTTTTAGCAGAATATATTAGCTTATTTTCTTAAAACAACTTAAATTTTTATCAAAAATATGAGACTGAGAATTTCATGTCACATAAATGTCATTAATAGAATTATATGGGATTGGGAGTGGGTAGTTATTACTTGTTAAATTGTTTATTCATTCACCTTCATGAGTGTATATTACCATTTATCAATCCCAAGTCTCAATGTAAATTAGTATTATAAATATATAAAACCAATCTCATTATAATTATCAATCTTACAAAAAATTAGTTTTACAAGTATATATAAAAATTATATTTATAGTTTCACTATATATATATATTTATAAGACTATTTTAAAGTGAGATTAAAGTGTGATTGTTCTCTTAAAACTATATATATATATATATATATATATATATATATATATATATATATATATATATATATATATATATATATATATATATATATATATATATATATATATATATATATAATTTAATTATATTATATTATATATTTAAAATACTTATTCAAAAGGAGATTGGTCTCATAAAAATAAATCAATACAACTCATTTATTGTTATTGTAAGGTGAAGTGTGTATTTATTAATCAATTTATTTATAATACTCTATTTTGATGATCATTTTGTACTTAAATCTTAAAGTTCTTAGTAGTCCACACTTATAAAAGAATAATATTGAGTAGGTATAAATTAATTTTATACTTTTAATTTTTATTTTTATTTTGTCATTGAGTATGTATAAATTGTGAGAAAATGGCTTCTATTAGTCATCCTAATAAGGATAAAAGATAACTATCACTTGTTGATATATTTCGTATCCCTCAAGATTTTAATCAATAATGTCAGTCCAAAAATGAAAACTTTGATGTTCATCTATATGAAGAAAACTATGAATTAGACGAAGAATAGATTTGAGAAGAGGAACATATATCAAGGAAACAAAAAGAACATTCAATTCCAAATGGAAAATAAGATTTCCATGGTTTATTTTGTAAAATATTGCAATGGTGTTGAAAGGATAAAATATTCTTGGTGTGTAAAAAATAAGAGAGATAATCCATTTGCTAAAGATAGGAGTACCACCTTTCAAGGCAATGGTCTAAAAATGTATGCAGAATCAGAACCTCATAAATTTTCTTTCTAACTTTTGAAGGGAGAAAGTAAATGAAATAGTATTTTAATAACCAAACATATAAAACCAATAGTAGATGTTGAGAATATAAGAATCATATCTGTGATAGAAAATATGTATTTTGTTTCCATACATGATTTACCTTTAGAAGTTTATAAGCTAATTTGTGAGTTGAACATGTATAAAGACACTCCACACATGCCTCTAACAGATGAATACTCTACATATACAAATACCACATTTGGGAAAAAAATTCTACAAACTTCAAATGAAGTGTATTGAAAAAGTTTAAAAGATGAGATTTTTTATTGTCTATTTTACTCAAATTTAGTTGATGAAAGTACTGATCAGACTATAAAGAAATATTTGATAGTTTACATTACATATTTAAGAAATGAAAGAAGAGGTAAATGTGTAAAAAAATTTATATGGATCCTTCAAATAAATGATGGAACAACTCGATCTATGTATGATGTGATAAATCTTTTAGAAAATATGAATTTATCCTTGATAAAGTTAGTTGGATTTGGATGTGATGGGGATTATATTATGAGAAGTATTCATGAAGATTTATCTACTAAGCTTCATTGAGATGCTCCAAAATTAATAGATATTCATTCCAGATCTCATTGAGAAGCATTAACATCAAATGATGCTTCATCTTAATTTTTTAGATCTACAATTTATTGACAAATTTGCAACCAAAACTTATTCATGGCTTGTAAAATCTAGTAAAGGACATGGAGCATAAAGAGATTTAATTGAGTTATTTCAAATTAGTCGATTACAGTTGTTACAAATTTATCAAATTAAGTGGCTCTCTAGAGAAAAGGTCATGAAAAAGCTTGTCAAACTCATACTTGTTTTGTTGAGAGAATGTGAGTTAGAGGATACAAAATGTATGATTTGGTAAGAAAAATTTAAGTACAATTTTACATTCTTATTAATTTCAGACGTACATATTGAGTTAAATAAGTTGAATATAAAGTTTCAAGATGACCATGTTGACATTACTTCCATTGACACTACATTAGGTATTCCTATTGAGATGCTTCGTAAGATATTTCAAAGAGACATATTTTGGGTAGGTACAATACATATTTCATCATTTTTAAATAGAGAATAAGGAGAAACTCTTGAGTTTCTATATGGATTAAGTGCAATACATATATATCCATTGAGATGTGAAATCTTGCCTAACTCACAGAGATCAGGACACTAGATGATTACATTGAATTTAAAAAAAAGTTATAGTGAAGGTTATTGACTCTCTAGATGCAAGGTTCATAGATTTACTTATATTTAATGTTGATAAAATTTTTACTCCTCATAATTATTATGATGAGGTGGATAATAAAGACCATCAAACAAAAAGATGTTCAACATGTTTATGTAAAAAATTTAGTGTTGGGAACTTGCCTATTATATATACTATCAAATACTTAGATGATATGGATGAATTTGTTTGTACTATTTATAAATCATTCCCAAAAAAAAAAATGTTTGGAGCATGAGATCTTTGTGGAGATGAACCTGAATGGTTCGAAGTATTTTCATGTTTAATGTAATTATGGAAAGCTATTTTTGTTATTCTAGTGAGCAAGATAATATGTGAAAGAGGTTTCTCAAAGTTAAATAGGATAAAGAATGATGATCAATCTATAATTTCTTTAAAAGCATTGGATATGTTGATATTTATTTTTTTTCTTTTGTGCACTTCATGCTCTAAATGAGGTAGATTAAAATGCTATTTATGATGAATGGAAACATATAAATGTGCGAAGCCTCTTCCTCTAGATCAATATATCTATTACAAAAATAAAAACTTCACAATAGTTATAGTATCAAAAAAAAAAAAAAACTTTGAATAGAAGTTGAAACCAACGATATAAGCTAAATAAATATAAATTTTATGTGTGATTGAATCGTTCTCCAAAAAATTGAAATCCAAGCTTATATAGTTCATAATTTTAGTGATCAAAATTCTATAAATGAAGTAAAAGTTGATTGGAATTGATTTTAATATTAATTAAGATTGTTTAAAATCATTAATACAATATTTACATTTATATATGTTTTATTATTGGGCTACAAATAGGTACTGCTAATGCCCTTCTTGTTGGATTAGATGCAAATGCAGTAGTAATGAGCTAGGTTGGTCTTGGATTTTTATTGTGCACTAGCAAAGATGGTGTATATAGGTAAAAATAAAAGCATGATGTTATTTTGCATCATATTTATGGTTTTAGTTGTATGTGCCAAATTGGTTACTGCATTCCTACTTTCTTCTCCAACTAATGGTTGGGGTGGGTAGGGATATCCACTAATGGATGGGCTTAATAAGTGCATAGACTGTATCTTGACATATGAAAGAATTATCGTTGAAAGAACTAGTTGGATATGAAATTTTTGAATATTTAATTTGATATTGTAAGTGTAACATTGCATATTTATATTTTATTCAACCCAATTCTGTGTTTTAAATATTTTCTTTTAGCTCATCCTTGAAAAATAGTAGTACATTTAATTTGTATAAAGTAAGATGTCATGAGTTATGATTATTGTGACTTGTATATTTTTGGTCTCATATATATAGTGATATTAGTAATTAAAATAAGATTGGTTTTATATATTTACAATACTAATTTAACAAAAAATGCATTAGTAGTACCTATTCATAGTTTAGTAATAAAACACACACACACACACACACAAAACACACACACACACACACACACACACACACACACACACACACACACACACACATGAGACTAATTTAAAGTGAGATTAAAGTTGGTAATAATAGCGATATTGGTTTTATATATTTATAATACTAATTCAACAAGAAGGGAATTAGCAATACCTATTTATAGTCTAGTAATTTAACACAAATGTAAACATTTTATTAATGATTGTAAATAGTTTTAATTTGGTAATCATAGTGAATTGTGAGATTGGTAATTATAATGAACTATGAGATTAGTAATTTGGTAATTATAGTGAAATGTGAGATTGATTTTATATATTTATAATATTAATTTATAGTGAGAATCAAGATTGATAATTTCATAATTTACACTCAAGAATTTGCAAGGTCGACAGATTATGGATAAACAAGTTAACAACTACCCACAGTCAACTCTGGACTTGTCTCCCAGTTCTATAAAATTCCATTAATAGCATTTATGTGATATGAAATTCCACTCTCAGTCCCACATTTCTCTTAAAACTTTAATTTGTTTTTAAAAAATCAGTTAATGCATTATGCAAAAACTTGTAGTTGTAACAAGTTTTAGCAGAATGCATTAGCTAATTTTTTGAAAACAACTTAAAATTTTAAGAGAAATGTGGGACTGGAAGTGAAAATTTTGTCACAAAAATTCTATTAATAATTTTTTTTGGAACTGGGAAACAAGTCCAAAGTTGACTGTGGGTAGTTTTTAACTTGTTTGTCCACAATCTGTCTAACTTCCAAGTACCTAAGTGTGTGTGTGTGTGTGTGTGTGTGTGTGTGTGTGTGTGTGTGTGTGTGCGCGCGCACGCGCACGCGCGTGCGTGCGGTTTTATGAGACCAATCTAACTTTAATCCCACTTCAAAAGTGTGTGTGTGTGTGTGCGTGTGGTTTTATGAGACCAATCTAACTTTAATCCCACTTCAAGTGTGTGTGTGTGTGTGTGTATAAAGACTTTCAAAATATTTAATTTATATTTTACTTTATTTTTTACATTAAATATTTACATGTTATTTAAAACTACTTATAATCATTAATACAACATTTACATTTATATGTCTTTTATTAATGGGTTATAAATAGGTATTTTTAATTTCCTTCTTGTTGGATTGGGTCCAAATGTAACAATAATAAGTTAGATTGGTCTTAGACGTTTGTTATGCATTGAGAAAGGTGGTGTATACATGTAAAAATAAAACATGATGTTATTCTACATCACTTTTTTTGGTTTTAGTTGTATGATCCAAGTTGTCTATTGCATTCTAACATGATGTTATTCTACATCACTTTTTTTGGTTTTAGTTGTATGATCCAAGTTGTCTATTGCATTCTTACTTCCATCTTCAACCAATGGTTGGGGTCGGAAGGGATACCTAATTATGGATGGGCTTAGGAGGTACACGGACTAGGTGTTGACATATGGAGGAATTACCATAAAATGAACCAGTTGGGTATGGAAGTTATGAATATTCGAGTTGATATTATAAGTGTAACATTGCATAGTTAGATTTTATTCAATCTAGTTTTATGATTTAAATGTTTTCTTTTAGTTCATTATTAGAAAATAGAAGGACATTTGATTTGTATAAAGTAAGATGCTATGAATTACGATTGATTTACTCTTTTGGGTGAATGCTATAATTTCATTGAATAAATTTTGTAGGTTGCATTTCCAAAATGTTATTAAATATTTTATTTTTGTGTTTGAATCATTTCCCCAAAGATTGAAATCAAATCTTCTTTAGTTCATACTTTTATGGACACGCATAAAAAATTTACTCTTGTCAATCGAAGGGAAACTAAATTTACTCTTGTCAATTGAAGGACAATTAAATTTATACTTATCAATTAAATGGCAACTATTTTTTACAACTTTTCATCACTGAAGAGCTGGGTGCATAAATACCCTTCAACTTGAAATGAAAGCCAACCCTTCAAATTTAATCGTTGATTCAAATGTGCACAAATACATTATTTTAGGTGATATCACCAATATAATAATAATTAATTAATTGTATCAATTAATAATTGATAATAAAATTTTAGAAAAAGATATAAGGTATATAAATTTTACTTTTATTAAAAAATAAAAGTATTGATTTATTGAGTTCTAAAATATAATCTTGGAAATTTGATGAGGTGTGATTCTGAGTTGAGTTATGTGTGTATATGTGTGATGTGTCTATTTCCATACATACTTTAGAATTGATAATTATGAATATCATCCTTTTTGGTGTTTTTTTTTTAAATTTTTCTTAATAATAATTTTCTTTTGTTTTTTAAAATATTAGAATACAAAAATAAATATACATATTTAGATTTTTTTTTAAATCCTTTTCATTTTTAAGTTGTGCCTTTACCCTGCCCCCCTCCCCCCCCCCAACCCAAAAAAAAATAGACCTATCCAAATGTGGACATGGTCTTCTAAGAATAGAAATGAATGTGGCCTTCTATCCTACATATGGTCTGTTACTAAAAAGTTTTGCACCACCAATAAAGTTTTATTTTTAGTAGAATAATCCAAAAAAAAAAAAATTCTACATTGTTATTCAATAACATTACTTGGTGGGGCTAACTTACATATTTAGCATTATTTTTAGTTTGATTCTAATTTGAATTTTTATTGTTATTTTGATTTAAAAATTATATTTGATCATTTTTTTTTTTCAGAAATTTGAATTGATTAATTTTCAATAGTTTATACATTGTGACAAAATTTAGTGGGGTAGATAATGCTACATTTGAATTCAAAATAGTGACATGTTTATTGAAATAGATATTTAAATATATATTTTTTTAAATATAAAAAAGAAAATCTAATGATAATTATTTTGGCTTTGTCAGCGTAATTTTTAAGTCATTAATTTGAATATAGATCATTTAGAATTTGAATATTCAATATAAAACAGTATTGTAACCTTTATAACCATCGATATGATCACTTTTTGAATGTTACGTAAATAATGATCGAAAAATAATGTTATACATAAATAAAACTTTGAAATGATATTAATATAGTGGTTAAAGTATAGCACATAAGATTTTGATTAACATCATATTACGGATAAATTATATTTTAAATATAAATAACAAACTAAGTGAATCACTTTCACATTAATTCATTTTGAAGTTAATGTTATAAGGTTTTGAGAAATGTGTGAAAGACGTATAAACCATTGACATATCTTTCATTTATTTTTGTAAATATTTTTAAAAAAAGTAACATGGCTATGTTTATAGTCACAACATGTAAAAGGTTTTCCTGGTAAATAGAAAAGAAGAGGTTGACACTATGATCAGTCGTGATACACATTAGAGTAAATAGAAAAACATACCCTTTTTAAAAAAAATCATTTTTAATTAATATTGATAACATATCAAACTCTTATGTAAATGAGACATTATTAGTATTTTTGTTGGAGGCTTTTACTTTTTTCAACGAATCTATATCGGTCAATGAAAATTGTTTACTGTATGTAAAATTTACGATTTTGCAATGTCCATGAATATTTAACTATTTTCTCTAGTTTAGGTTAAATGGTTATTAAGTTTAAAGGACTGCAGTGAAATAAATTTTTGGAAAGTCATATGCATGAAATAAAGTTATAACAATATCAGTTGGTAAAATACGATGTTATGCAGGGATTTAATGAAGTTTGTCTACACGTGACATTGGGACAAGGTTCATTTTAAAAGGCCATATCTCAAACCCCATTAGATTCATTTAGACGAATCTAATTCGTAGCTGTGGTGAATTGACATGTTTGAAATGTTCTATAAATCATCATTCCACCACATAAATTCAGGGACTGAATAGATTACACATTATTTTTGACATATACACCTTCACTTACAAACAAGGTATTTCGAAGCCAAACAAGGTATTTCCAAGCCAAACAAGGTATTTTCAAGCCAATACTAAAATCTCTTCTTTAGTACAGCTTGATTATGGGTGAGCCATTTGACCCCTATGACAGAGCCGAATGGCTCTGCCTAAGCTCTACCCTCGACAGATACGAATGGCTCTACCGATGGGAGAGATGAATGGGCAAAGCCAAACGACACTGCCATGTTGGGCTCTATCGTCGACAGTCATTTAGCGCTGCCACAGGGATAGCCAATCAGCTCTCCCATCGGTAAAGCCATCGGGCTCTACCACCGACTAAGCGATTCAATGCTACCATCTGGCTCTATTGAGGGCATAGCCATTCAGCTTTATCAAGGGCATAACCATCTAGTTGAGCCATTCAGCTCTATCGAGGGCACAACCATTTGATCAAGCCATTCAGCTCTACCAAGGGCATAGCCATTTGACTGTGCCATTCGACTGAGTCATTCGGCTCTATCGTTCAGTTGATCCATTTGACTTTGTCATCCAGTCGAGCCGTTCAACTCTACCATCCAATCGAGTCATTCGTCTCTGCCATCCATTTGAGCCATTCAATTTTGTTGAGAATGTTGTGTAGGTGAGACTGATTTTTTTTGGATGAGTTGCAAGTGTGGTTGTTGTACTAGGTTTATGCCATCGGGAGTCAGGACTCAAGCTTCAATGCTCTAGAATCCATCCAGAGCATACAAGCTCACCAAAAAAAAGCCATTGAAAAAGATGAAACCTTTGGTGCATAAAAATTGAACTATTGCATGGGTTCGTTCTTTATGTCACCTAAGGTTTCCTCATTTTTCATGTGGACTATTTTTTTGGCTAGTTTGTATGTTTTTCGTATGCATTCTAAAGCTATTCAATGGATTCATGACATAGTTGTCAGAGACAACTTCACCAGTCCCTGATTGAAAGGTGCACATGCCGAGTTTTGTTTGAAATTTTGGTTTCCTTATTCTTTTCCTTGTTCAACAACATTGTTCGGTAATGTCATTCGGTGCGGTCATTGAGCACTATAGTTCATCATGATCATTTGGCTATGTTTGGTTAATCAGGATTCATAAATGTTTTGTTATTTGCTATCGGGATCAAGAGGTATATATATGTGACAAATTAAACTATTTTTGAAGATAATGTCATAAAGGGTTGGCAATCCAACCCTCAAAATAATATATATCCCTAAAATTTTGGTGATCCAGTCCCATCCACCGATCCTAAAAAATTGTCAAAATTAAAATCTAAAAATTAGAATATTCATAAATTAACGAATATTCACCGCTAAAAAAAACACTGCACTGGAATAGACAAAGACACTGACAACTTAAGAGTGACTCATTCTCTGTTTAAAATGCATTTAATCTCCAATTGAAATTTAAGACAATGTTTAACTTAACACAAAATATGCATGCATATAAATAGTAACTCTTATCATTCCATGCTTTGTTTCTAAGGCTTTAACTAGGTATATCATATATGGCTAAGGTCCTAGCCTCAAATAATGTTATTTTATGTGGCACATGTAATGGCATGGTTAACAAAAGTTTAAAGTTTATTTTGAAAAAAGTGCTTCAATGTTTAGTTTACACTCATATGCATTTTTTCATATTGTGGAGCCATTCCCAGACGTTGAAATAATTAGGGGAATTTATCTTAGTATATAATACTAGGGGTTCCAAGTGCATTTGTATTTTTATAGCACTGGTTTCATAAATTATCAGTTAAATTTAGTTACAGTATGCATTTTATAATTTAACCTTAAAATTATTTTTGCAATATAAATATTACGAAATTTAGCAATTGAATTAAACTACAATATGCATTCTATAATTTAACCCTAAATTTTTTTTACATGACAAAAACTATAAGTTGATGCACAGACTTTACATTTTAGTGTTCCACAGATGAAATGGCATTCAACAATAGCCATGCATCAAAGATTAATGCTTCATGATGCTAATATCTCAATTTCAATTTTAAATCTACGGAATACAAAAGAAGAGGGACTAAAGCCATCCATGACACTTGTTGTCTTGGTACTCAATGAATATTTTAATTGCACGAAGGATGGACTGCCTTTAATGCCGAAATGATTCCACCAAATGTGCTTGTAGATGTGCATGGAATGCAAATTGATCTGGGGAGTTGGAAGTCTACTTGGAAAGGGTTTTTTAATGTTTTTCACAAACTTTTTCTTTTTTTTATTTTGATTGAGGCATGGCAAAGCCTTGGTGCTCCTTTCATAGAGGCTTGAAATTTTGATTTCGTGTTCTCTGACATTTTAAATATTCAGGTACGAAGCATGTTTCTTCAGTTTAGTTTTGTGGAATATAAATAAAACAAAATCTTATTTCTTGATATGAATTACATTTGGCCTAAGTATAGCTCTAAAAATCAATGTTAAGGCAGAAAATGTTATGGGTTTATAATTCGAAGTATAATGTGTAATGGGTAATTTATTTGAGTTCTTTCCTCCAAATATTTTGGAAAAAATAAGATTGAATCCGTCATTCATTTCTTTTGTTTTCAAGATAATATGACACTTCCAACTTAATAGTTGAAATATGCATTTTTCTGTCACATCTTCATTACCTTTGTTTGAAAACCTTAAATTTTAAATATTTTGCTGTATGATTTAAAATGCATTCAGTGTTTATCAATCTAGATATATGTTAATAACCAAAGGAGTCTCATACATTCAAATATACAAATTCTTATAAATAAAGAAGTATTTTTTTGGCTTACATTTATTTAAAAATATAGTAGTTTAATTCTTATATAATATAATATAATAGAATAGAATTAAAAAAAATGATTTATTTAATTTATTATTATTTTTTTCTAATATAAATTTTTTATTACGTAGATATATTGTCATTTTTGAACAAATAAACTGATACAAAAAAAATCTTATTTCTTTCCAAAATTTGGTCTTTGATCATTTATAACATATGACACAAATGATTATCACTACAAACCCAAAAAAAGAAAAAGGAAAAAAGAAAGAAGAGAGAAGAAACACGATGATGTCAATTTTAAGCTAGCCAAAAAATACCCAGAAATGACCATTTTTAACAGAACGATAGCAAAAGCTTGATCTTTCATATTCTCCCTTAAAAAAATTTACATTGAGGAAATAAGGTAGAATAATGTGTGTCAAGCTTGGGTATGTTTTCACAGTTTTGAAAAATTTTGAGGTGGAGTCATGTGGTCTACTTTTTCTTGATCATGCATTTTAACATAGAAATGTTTAAATGTTTCAAGGATCATTTTAGTGTGTCATATAAAATTTTTTATGGAGGTCCCAAAATGAATCAGATTCACAATGGTGACGAATCAATTTGGAAGGCATATCATTGCAGAGGTGAATCATGTGATGCCACATGGTGAATCAGACAATACTTGCAAACATGGACAAATGCCCAAGAAATCCAGGCGAACAATTGCATAGCACTGTCAAACAATGAAAATATGTACACAAATGTTGATGCGATGCAAGCAAACACTGGTAATACCCACGTAACACACACAGACATCGAGATAATGCAGATGGGTGTCTGCGTAATATAGACGAACACCAACGCAACATAAGATCACGCAGACTCCATGTGGATGCCAGATGGTAGTGTGTGGGTGATCGACAAAAAACCATAGACGAATGCCTATGCAAATCAGGTAAATACCGACATGTTACGAATGATTGCCATAAACTTATAGCCGAATGTCTAAGCGATTCAGACGAATGCCACCATAATGTGGGGCCGTGGGCAGATGCCAACATCATGCGGATGGGTGTCTATGCACGTCTGCATCGAATTGGAATTTGCCTAAAAGGGTGTTGACACTCGTCTGCATCATTTCCATAGTTGTTTGCCAATAGGGTGTAACTACAGACAGATGCCAGTGTATTACTGATGTACATCTATATAATTTTGGTGAACGTCAGTGTAGTATGGACTTTCACCCTCATTCTTAAGTTGGGTTGCAAGGTGTTGATGGGTGCCCACGTGTATGGTTGATGCTAATGTGGACCACTCGATCGCATCACAGGGATCTCTAGCGAGCCTCGTGCCATACAGGTAGTCACCTTATCGAGCTAAATGCCTATAAATGTGCCAAATTCATCTCATTTTGCTATTTTTTGCTCTCCAGTGTTTAATTTTTTGCACTCTTTTCCTTGAATTCCAAAACCCTATTTTCATCCATGGCTTCTAACATTGGCATAGAGGTAACTGAAAACCCCAAACTCACTTTCCAAAATTTTATGTGCACCATCATTTGAAGGCTTTTATAGTAACAAAACATATACAACAATTGGGTGGAGCCTTGCAAGTCCAACGACATTATCTACATGCTCCAGTATTAGAAAGGTATTCTTTTATTGAATGTTCTCTTACAAAGCTTCGATACTAGTTTCTCCACGTTTCACATCACCTTAGGCTTCAAGAATGTTTCATTTGGAATCCATCCAAAGGATATTCAGAGACTGACATGTCTAACTTAAAGGCCTTGTTGAACGATGAGGACAAAAAGTATTTGGAGTCCCATTACTCACTACAGGTGGATGGTATATATTGTAAAATATATAATTGCTCATTTTTTTCTAGTTTTACTTCTGTTAGTTCTAACTTGTTAATTTTTTTACAGATCCTTAATGCCGCAATAAAAAGGGGCTAAAAATTGAATGTGTTAAAAACTCTTTTCTGATGGGAATGCTTGAACTTTTCCATGAAAGAATTGTTTTGTAGGATATACCATCTGATATTCTATTCTAGGCTCTGGTTTATATTCTTCATACTCTGGGTGCTCAACCATTGGACTGGTGCACTTTTATTTCCAATAGAATCAAAGATGATTTGAACTTTGCTTTGCACAATGAACATACTCAGTTTTCTTATTGTAATTATATCATCACATTGTACTATGAAGTGATTTCAGATTTAAAAGCATTCTTTGTTCTTTTTGCTCTCAATTCTACAAATTTTTGTCAACACACTCTCCCTTGAAGCACAGGAGGTTATTTGGAGTTGTTTGAGACTGTTTGAGCTTTGTACTATATTTATTTCAAATAATTACATAAATATCAATCTAGTTAATTTTAAATAAAATATCTTTTTCTTACAGAAAAATTTATATGAAACAATTGCTAGAAGAAATGTAATAGCGAAGGGACGTCAAACACTTGAGGCCATAGTAGAAACAAACATAGAGGAGGATGCTGAATTAACTCTGTAGATACCCAAGCAACAATTGATAAGAAGAAATAAAATGTAGAGTTCGATTACACCTATGGCACATCCCTCCACTCATGTTACTGGTATAGCTTCATAAACTAGCTTTGTTTTGATTGAACATTATAATATTTTAACTATATTATTTATATAGTGGACCCTGCATAATCTATATTGCAAAGAATAGATGGGTTTGACAGAGTTTTGAGAGTTCCCCAACAACAACAACGACCATAACAACAAAAATAGCAAGGTGCACTAAATAGATTTTTTTTTTAAATGTTAATATTATATTGGATTTTTTTAATTGGTCATTTTATTTATTTTAATTTCCATTTTAAAGTTGTACTTCTCAACAGAAAAAAATTCCCACCACCACCACCACCACCTCCTCATGGCCCCATAACTATTAGTATTGGGAAACGTTTATTTACCCTGACTTAGAGCAGTGGCAAGGTTCAGGTTGCAATGCTCAAGTTTTCAAACTTTTCTTTTGGTGGTCTGCCTAGTGCAATAGGAACCATATTTCTTCATGATATTAATCTAGATGAAGAGTATTTGGGTATTGACAGTGGCACACCCATGGGGTATTTTGATGGGTGGCTAATCATCATTCTGCAAACAGGGCTAAACTATCCTTAGGACTGCTCTGATACCAAATGATGAAACTGATCTTACACAGCTCTAAGACCAAATTGGTGCATTGTCCTTAGACTTATATTCATCTTTACAAAATTATAGAAATGATGGGCTGGCATTTGACTACAAACAGGGGCCTCCGTCATTCTTCTTCCAGATTTATAAATAGACTTCTACAGAATAAATTCTGCAGTACTATTATCCGTTACCCATAATAAGCTCAGCTCAGTATGCAAATAGCTCTCTGTTTTCCATGGCCGAGGCCATAAATAGAAGATACACAGAATACCCTCTTGTCTCAAGGCTAGGGTCGACAATGGCTATAATGCCTTTTAAAAATAGAAGAAAATACAACATTCACTATAAATATAATTCCACTCGAGACTGTGTATAAATCTTACCATTCAAACACACTGTCGCCCTTTATTGATTTTGCATATGCATAGCCTACATCCAATGTCCATGCCCTTCGAAACTGCATACACTCCGCCATGCTTAGCTCACATTCAGGATTGTGCCAATGCCTATATGCCTATGTCCTACATAATGTATCATGTGACTCTATCTAAGATAACAGCCTTTCTCACAGCATCTCTGGAATGCAACAAGTTAATATACTTATCATGAAGAGGAGGATTCTTTACTTGTTTCAACACTTCAGGACTCGCAAGTTTCTTCTGAAGTTGTCGATGAGAATTTTTTGACAATCTAGAGAGTGACTTCTGTCGAGGAGCAGATTGTATCCAATAATATGTTGAGTCCTCGCCGTGTTTATGAGCACAATCTGGTGTGATGGCTGCATTAGTAATTGGAATCAGGAAAGACTGCAATGATGGATCGAACGTTTCAACAGCAGCAAATAGATCTATTTCATACTCTTTATCAACGGACTCATAAAGCCTCTCTACGCTTTCAACAGACTACAAATATGTGTTTATCTCCGCGTCCAGATAGGACATATACTGAGGTCGCGTTCCTTTGTGGGAGCCACCTCACGTCTATTCCTCTCACAATCTAACTCTGTCCCTACTGAACATCCCAGTTACATAGGCTCGGATTGCATGTCTTTACAGGTGATCTATCGTCTCCTTCAATAGCTATAAATCCATAACAAATGGAAAAATGAACCCCCCTTTTGCAAAGACTGCATACGCCTTCTATCAGGCATCTCTTATTCCACTCCGACCATACCCATCCAAATAGAATCTACACACAGGACTATATCAACCTGTTATTTAACCATGTTTTCTTAATCTTTCAAAGACCACGACCTTTTTCATGGCCATTAACGGCCTTGTAAGCTGGCCTCTTTTTTTTTTTTTAGCAACGGATGGTGGATATCTGCCATGTCATTATAAACTCCAGGCTAACATACACCTGTCTCAGGCTCAACCTTTCCAAACAACCTTCTATTTCTTTCTTCAAAGGCCATAGGTCATTCGGATCACCCCCTTTTAGCCTTCTCTCTAACCTCTACGCCCAACTTGGGCTCAAGACAAAACAGACACAGTTTTTTTTTTAATTTTTTTTAACAATACACCGATTTGGAGAAGATTAATATCTTACGGTTGAAAATTTTCAACCACTCCCCCTTATTTCCTCAACAGCCCAACAATTACCTTTTTACTTTTACTTTTTACATTTATTCCTCCTTAACAACATTTAGGAGGGAAAAGACAATAATATGAATTCAAACTAAGACATGACTTGCCATTGTAGATGCTCCTGCATCATACTCTCCCTGTAGAAAATATTTGAACCTTAGTTCAAATGTCATGCTTCCTCTATGCTTTAGCCTTCATTCTATGCCTGGATCCCAAGGTTTTGTTGCCAATACCAATGCTTGTCTTTGTTTGAAATAGTCTTTGTCTTTCATCTTGTTGTTCTTACTCTTCTGATATGTTCTTCTCCTCATCTCTTTCTCAGCTGCCAGCTCATGCTTCCATGCTTCTTCATCTTCATACATATCTTCTAGATCTTCTTGTTTTGTGAGCTTCTCCAATGACTCATGTATGTCATTCACTTCAGCAACCTTCATACCTGCATACAAAACATTCAAAGCCACCTTAGTAGAAAACATTTGAGGCCATGAAGCCTCTTGGCTGCCTCCATGCTCTTGTTTCTTGACCAAAACTACCTTGGCCTCTTCACTCTTCTGTTCTTTTCTTGCTTCACTCTTCCTAATGGTGTCTTCACCATGGCTTGTACCTTCCTTCATCTCTCTTGAATTACCAAACAGATCTTCTAACATCTTCAACTCTTCCTTTAGTGAGATCTCATCTATCTCACCATCTTCATCAAACTTGGGCTGATCACTCACAAGGCTTACTTGTCCTTTACCTCTTATTTCATCTTTTCTTAGCTTGTCTTCACATAAACCAACTTCTTCATCAACATCATTATATTTATCAAATACAATTGTAGTGTCCTTACCTTCTGTCTCTTTGCTTTCTTCAATCTTTGCTTGAAGCCATCTTGATTGCTTTGCTATATACTTTCTCCTTTCCTCATCATCTATCCCTTTGTAAGTCTCTCCTTGCTGCATATTAGTCTTTACAGCCACTTTCCATCTTTCATTTCTCATGAAAATATCATTGAAAGTTTCAAAAACATCATCACAAACAATTTGTTTACCTTTCATCTTTGCATCCTCATGCTCTAACTCATTATTCTTTGAGAAGTTTTCTTTCTCATCTTCATTCTCTTGGCTGCTGGAATCACTTTCCATCCTCTATTTTCTCTTTGCCTTCTTAGGCACCCACATATGATTCTTCTTCTTACCATTTTTATTCTCAAGCCATGTAGGCATCCTGTAACCATGCTCTTGTATCAACACTTCCTGTTTCTTGGGAGTTTGCTTCTTCCACCATTTAGGCATCACATACCCATGCTTAAATTCTCTTTTTGAGGGCTCTATCATCTTCCTTAACTCTTGCACCTGTATATTAGTAGCTTCATACTCATAACAACAATCAAAATTAGGTCTTAACACTGCATTTACCTCTTTGATAACTTGGTCTATGGAGCAATCTTTCTCTTCCTTTGTGCTTGGCTGCTCTCTTTCTTCCTCTTGGCATTCAATGGCATCATGGAATTCAACTTCCTCTTCTACCTCTTCTTTCTCATGCATTAACCTATGCATCTCTTCTTCTTTATCAACAGCAACAAACTCACTTCTCTCTCCTCTTACACATTCACTTGTGTACTTGGTGTCTTCTCTTGCACCAATCTCTTCTTTCTTCAAGGCCTTTCTTTTGACCTCCATAAGGCTGCTCATACCTGCACTTACCCACTCAAAAATAGAATTAGATATAAAAACAAGAGACCATAATGTCTCCATGAGTGTCCTCTTCATCAACACTCTCATCTTCTCAAGTGCTCTTCCTGACACTTCATCTTTTCTTTCTTCTCTCTTGTTCTCCTCAATGAGAACCTTCTTCTCAACTTCTTCCTCTTGCTGCTCACTTGGCAACCTTCTTACCTTCTTCAAGCCTCTATGGGCTTCTCACTTCATGGCAATCTTCTTTTACCTTCTTCTCCTTTTCACTATGAGTTCTATTGGTCACTTCAACCTCTTCTTCATTGGCCATACCCATGCTTGTTTGTCTATCTGCATCCAAGACTCATATTCATCTTTAATCTTAGCTAACTCTCTCTTCAAATTAGCAATTTATATATCAATTACAAAAATTTTCATACCTTTTATGCTTGATTTCTTCTTGGTGCCCTCATGTACCTTGCTGCTCTGCAGTGCCTTCAACAATGCTTCCATCTCTGAGATCTTCACCCAAGTCTTTTCCACCTTGGTCTCTTGATCCCTTGTCTCACCCAAGCCTTTTCTCCTTGACAATCTCCTTGATCTCACCTAGGCCTTTTGCATCCTAGTCTTTTGATCCCCTTCTCAATCCTGCAGCAACTCTTATACAATACTTCAGCAAATACAAATCATGAATCCAAGCTTACCTTGCTTTGGATCTTATTATTGAGCATTCACTTGCTCCCTTACTTTTGAGCTCTCCAAGCTTCAAACTCCATCCTTTACCTCACCTAAGTCTATTTCACCTTAGTATTTTGGTAAATTATCCAAGCTTCTTCTTGGATCTTCACTAAGCCTTCCTTGGCTTCTTCTCTTCTTAAGCCTCAATGGCTTGGCTGCCTTGAACCTAAAACTTTTTCACTTGATTGCTTCTCAACATAATAAACTTAACTCAAATAGAAAAGATTACTCATACCTTTTCTCCCCAGGGTCTTCTAACACTTTGTCCTGCTGATCCTCTTGCCAAATCCTGTAACAACTCATTAGAAATCACAACCAACAACAAGTTACTAATTCCCAAGAGCTTCAAGCTCTGATACCAAATGATGGGTGGCTAATCATCATTCTGCAAATAGGGCTAAAGTGTCCTTAGGACTGCTCTGATACCAAATGATGAAACTGATCTTACACAGCTCTGAGACCAAATTGGTGCATTGTCCTTAGACTTATATTCATATTTACAAAATTATAAAAATGATGGGCTGGCATTTGACTACAAACAGGGGCCTCCATCATTCTTCTTCCAGATTTATAAATAGACTTCTACAGAATAAATTTTGCAATACTATTATCCATTACCCATTATAAGCTCAGCTCAGTATGCAAATAGCTCTCTATTTTCCATGGATGAGGCCATAAATAGAAGATACACAGAATACCCTCTTGTCTCAGGGCTAGGGTCGACAATGGATATAATGCCTTTTAAAAATAGAAGAAAATACAACATTCACTATAAATATAATTCCACTCGAGACTGTGTATAAATCTTACCATTCAAACACACTATCACCCTTTATTGATTCTGCATATGCATAACCTGCATCCAATGTCCATGCCCTTCGAAACTACATACACTCCGCCATGCTTGGCTCACATTCAGGATTGTGCCAATGCCTATATGCCTACGTCCTACATAATGTATCATGCAGCTCTATCCAAGATAGCAACTTTTCTCATAACATCTTTGCAATGCAACAAGTTAATGTACTTATCATGAAGAGCAGGATTCCTTACTTGTTTCAACACTTCAGGACTCGCAAGTTTCTTTTGAAGTTGTCGATGAGAATCTTCTGACAATCTAGAGAGTGAATTCTGTTGAGGAGCAGATTATATCCAATAATATGTTGAGTCCCCACCGTGTTTATGAGCACAATCTGGTGTGATGGCTGCATTAGTAATTGGAATCAGGAAAGACTGCAATGATGGATCGAACATTTCAACAGTAGCAAATAGATCTATTTCATACTCTTTATCAACGGACTCATAAAGCCTCTCTACGCTTTCAACAGACTACAAATATGCATTTATCTCTGCATCCAGATAGGACATATACTGAGGTCGCGTTCCTTTGTGGGAGACACCTCACGTCTGTTCCTCTCACAATCTAACTCTGTCCCTGTTGAACATCCCAGTTACATAGGCTCGGATTGCATGTCTTTACAGCCATACACCATCCTAAACGGTGATCTATCGTCTCCTTCAATATCTATAAATCCATAACAAATGGAAAAATGAACCCCTCTTTTGCAAAGACTGCATACGCCTTCTATTAGGCATCTCTTATTCCACTTTGACCATACCCATCCAAATAGAATCCGTACACAGGACTGTATCAACCTATTATTCAACCATGTTTTCTTAATCTTTCAAAGACCACGACCTTTTGCATGGCCATTAATGGCCTTGTAAGCTGGCCTCTTTTTTTTTTTTTTTAGCAACGGATGGTGGATATCTGCCATGTCATTATAAACTCTAGGCTAACATACACCTGTCTTAGGCTCAGCCTTTCCAAACAACCTTCTATTTCTTTCTTCAAAGGCCATAGGCCATTCGGATCACCCCCTTTTAGCCTTCTCTCTAACCTCTATGCCCAACTTGGGCTCAAGACAAAACAGACACAGTTTTTTTTTTTTAACAATACACTGATTTGGAGAAGATTAATATCTTATGGTTGAAAATTTTCAACCGCTCCCCCTTATTTCCTCAACAGCCCAACAATTACCTTTTTACTTTTAATTTTTACATTTATTCCTCCTTAACAATATTTAGGAGGGAAAAGACAATAATATGAATTCAAACTAAGACATGACTTGCCATTGTAGATGCTCCTGCATCATATTTAAACCCACATGATATCATATAGGGATCTTGGCCCACAGGGCCTTCAAAACAACCTCGTATGCCCAATTCTCCACCTAGCAGCATTGAAGGTAGTCCTGTGTAGGTGATTCTCCAAAAATATGACCAACGTACTTTTTTTCTTATTTCTAATTTGTTGGCAAAAAATACTAAAGCTTATGTTAATGATTTTATTCTTCCAAACTTTGATGAATTGAAAACTTGGAAGCATCGGACAAAAGTATTAATTCAATAAATAAATGCTTGTTTATGCAACCATAATCAATGCAACCAATTGTACGTAACAATGGAGCATCAACTAGCAAAAGTTGATGTTTTATTCAACTAAGCAGTTTCAAGAAGTGTTGTGGTGATTAATAGCTTTAATGATGATGTTTTTTTTATCATGTTAAATAGGTTTGAGAACTTGAATTCTGAGGCCTAAGCATATTATAACAAATAGGCATAAAAATAGAAGCTTGGTAGATTTTATGAATGCATAAATTTTTTTTGCAGTTTCTTTATGATTTTTTAAATTAACATTTGTTTTAAAACATTTAACTAATTAAATATTTTTTTTATCATTTACAGTCAAAATATTTAAATATAAAGAATCAAGTTGTTGTCCTTGACATGCATCTAAAGAATGTGTGCAAAAGTATTTCTATGGTAATTTCTTTCAAGGAAAATTTTGTTTTATTGAATAAGCAAAATAATACATTAAGGAAAATAATTCAAGAAAATAACTAGAAACTTGATGTATTGTTTAAAAAGAAAGTTGAATTGGACCCATCAATGCTTTCATCGGGAGATGTTGCTATAGAATAACGGATAAATCTTGCCCATATCTATTTTGTAGTGAAAGATATCTACTATTTAGGGGTCCTAATCCTCATAGACAACATAACCCCTACTAGTACCAGCCAACAAGTAGTGGAAGGATAAATTGATCCACAATGATTATGAGAATTTAATTTTAAGTTTATCATTGTTTTATAATTTTTTCCATATTTTTGTTTAATTGATAGAAACTGAGGTTTGAGCTCAAAGCCTCGAGTTATTTTATGCTTATGTTTTATAGTATTAAAATATATTTTGTAATTATGGATTCCTTACTCATATTAGGCTACAATGTGTAATAATTTCCTATAATGTTCAACTATTTTAATTTATAGTAAATTTTATTTCAAAGATATTAAAATATTGTTTACCATTTCATTTGATTAAATAATGTAAATTTTATTCAAAATCTCAAATATTCAAAAGTAATACAATACTGAATATGTACTATTTTTTGTAACGCGCAATATAAAAGAATACCAAAAAATACTATTGTAGAATATTGAAGATAGGATCATATCAATTGAGCATTTTATAAACAACTTAACTCATATTGAATCAATTAAGAATTTCATAAATATTTTTCAGTAGTTTGTATATACATATTACAATGTTACAAACTAACACTCAAGTATCTCAAACAATTTGGTAACTCTTTCTTCATTGCTAACATTTATATTTTTTTTCCGAGTGGGATTTACAGTTTCACTATCTTTTTTGTAGTTTTATTCATGACACCTCTTCTTTCAGTCAGAGTACTTCAAATTGAAATTTCTCTATCATATGGAAACATATTCACTTCATACCCTAAAATATACAACCTTAAGCATGTCTCAATATTTTTATCCAATCTATTCCAAAGCCTTGATTTAACAAAAGGCAATACACTAAATATCCTTCCATCTTCCATGAACTCAAAAACTATTGTTTGGCACAATTCATATAATTTTTTTTTTTATTGATTTCTTCCTATAGAACACTACTCTGATATAGTTTCTTCCATACCCTATTAATAGAGCCTATTTCTATTGGTTCAGTTAATGACTGATAGTGTTCAACCATTTTAAGTCGAAAATGCATTTACTGGTTTTTTAGTAGATCTTTTTACAAAATACATTTAACTTCCTCTTCATTGATTTTCATAGAATTACTAAAATATCTGATAAGAGTACCCATGTATTTCATAAGTAATTTACTTGTTTGTTTTTTACCATCTGCACTGTTCTAAAATGCAGGATTCACCACCCCCATGGCTTCAAGCAACTCATCTCTTTGAAAATGATCTTGAATTTCAGTAGATAAACATTTTGAAATGTCTCTCAATTTCATTCATGTGTCACATATGACATTATCATATAGAACCCTTGTTACAGGTACTTCTTCAAATTTTGATCTAACTACATTAGTTTGTCTTTGGAGAGTGTGTAATGGTATCTCCTTTGCATTAACAAAAATATAAAGATGATCATGAATATTGAATTTCAAATAATTTTTAGGGTCTTTTAGATTTATTAAAGTTTTTCAACTCTCAAATATTGGTCCCTTAAAACTTTCATTCGAGTAATATAATATATCAAGTGATAAACAAACCTATTTTCTCAATCTTATGAAATTCACAATATATATTGATCTCTCTTGTGCATGTTTCGTCAAACAATGTATTTTCCTCAACATGGACAAAATACCACATATTATTAGCAAAGTTTTGAAATCTGTCAAGCGGTTCAATAAATCCTTTACCTTGTCAACCTCCATCCTATACTCAAACATAAAATCAACCATAGATTGATATTCTTCAAATATTTTGCATGCAAGCTCATACATTAAAATTCATCTAGTATTTACATCTTTCAATAGTTTTTTTCCATTAGTCACTCCAATTGTAAATTTTTGAAACTCTAAAAACCTTTTTGGACTGCATGACATGTGCCCATGTAATCACCAATTATCTTCTCCATTTTTATGACATTTTTGAATGTAATTATAATTTTATAAGAAAGATTCAATCTATGTGCCATGCAATGGATTGGGTTCATATTTAAGGAAATTAGTGTTTATAGGTGAACAAACAAACTTATTTTATTATCCTACATTACTGATGCACCATTTGCACCAACACACACCAACATAGTACCTATATCATGGTAACTCATCCCATTAATATCCATCAAATTAGAAACAACTAATTCTTAAAGGTTCTTAGCATTACAATTTTTAGTCATTTTATGTATAGATAAAAGGTGAGGTTACATTGAATGGAACTAAAATATATATACATACATGCATACCCATGGTGTGTTGTCAACCACTATTACCTTATTAATAGACAGTGATATGAACCTTGTTGATTTTACTTTTTCTTTCAAATCCTCCTTTTCAATCATTGCGAGGCATTTTGACATCTCCCAAGCATTGGTATCAGACCAATGTGAATGTGAAATGTTATGCAATCCATTCTGATAAAAAAAATCTTGTAATCTAAAAAATCAGAGATTAGTCTTCCTATTTTCAGAATGTGTTATAAAGTTAAAAATTATATATTTTTGGCAAATAAATTAGACTGAGCAACCTTTCCAAATTGAGCTTTAATTATTCCTCACTTTTTTAATGAGGTGCCATTGATATTTCTCATGATTATGATACTTTGTTGTGTAATATTGATGCATACACTCTTTTTCATTTTTTCATCTCACTATTTTTCTAATATTTTCATCTTTGTCTTTTACCGACTCATATAGTTTGCCACAATGTTTTTCAATTATGTCCAACTTGAGTTGAATTTTGTGGTCCTTTCCAAGTTTCCAACTACATATTGTGCATTTGTATTTTGTTAGTGTGTCATTACTATTTTTTGGCTATGCAAGTTCAATAAATGGGTATTTAGATACCCACTCATATTGAAATGACTTTCCAATTGTTCATATATTTTTTCTTTCACATATTTTTTTGGGTGCCTTTTTCAACTGGAGATTGTTTTGGCTATGTTGAAGTTTCATCTAAATATTACGTTGGGTGAGTATATCTCTTATTTGGTTTTGAGAACTCATTATAGACACCACTACTTATGATGTGATATCTCTATTTCTTTGAATTTAGTGGGATAGTGGGTATTTATTTATGAGTAACTCTTTGTGCCTTTTTCAACTGGAAATTGTTTTAGCTGCATAGCAGTCTCATCTGAAGATTGTGTTGGGTGATTATATCTCTCATTTGGTATTGATAATTTATCATAAACACCACTAGCTATGATGTGATATCTTTGTTTATTTTGGTTGCATAACAGTTTCATTTGAAGTTGTGTTGGGTGAGTAGATCTCTCATTTAGTGTTGGGAACTCATCATCGACACTATTAGTTATGATGTCATATCTCTATTTCCTTGAATTCAGTAGGACAATGGGTATTTATTTAAGAGTGACTTATTTTAGGGGAAGTATATATTCCAAAGCATTATACAAATCCTCAATACTTTTATCATTGAATTCTACATATAAAAAATTTGTATGACATTACTTTTTAATAAACACCAATACTTAGGTACAAATAAATAAAAAACATTAAATTAAATAAGATTTATAATATAGAACCTACATTTGGCATTTGATTATAAAGTCTGTCTTAAAATTTAGGGATAACTTTGATACCTTTATCAATGGGTTCTGCATGTAATATTATTGTAGAGCTTATCATTATTATTAAATCTTGAAAAGAATATTTAATTAATTAAAAAAATTGTATTCTATGAGTTAGTACCTTTGTTTGGAATTTCAAATTTATGTCCAACTATGTCTTCCTGTGGAGACATTTATTCAAAAGAGTTATCAATAGTTTTGCATACAAAACGGTTTAAGAAATTTTAATTATTAGTTAATTTTAACACAAGCCAATGAATAAAAAGCACTAGTTAATTGAAAATTTAGTACCTGTGTTTGATGTCTGGCTAAAATAAGATAATAGGTTTTTTTATTTTAAAAATTTTTAGAGGCCTTAACATTTTTAGTAGAAGCCATATTATCAAGTCTGTGAAGCCATGAATGAAAGAGGATTAATAACAAAATGAAGATAATTGACAACAAACAAAGATGTTTGATTGATGAATAAGGAATCACGATAATAATCAAACATGATGGTATCAAATAGAAGATAACTGGTGTCCACCCATAGATTGTCTATGTCTACCTACAAACTAATGCCGCTTGCCTACACGATTCCATCCTCCACCCATAGACTATAGGTGCTTGATGACAAGGTGCTAGCATCTGATTAGAGGTTGCTAGCATTTATTAGTAGAATGTGGGTAGACACAAGTAGTCTTTGGATGGATGCCAATAGGTTTCTAGTGTTTGTCCACAAGTTGTTGGCATCCACCCATAGACTGTTGACATCCACTCATAGTTGACATGCATCTTTTTAGAGTCTACCGACATCTGCCCATAATCTATCGACATTTGTCTATAATTACTGACATCCATCCATATTCTATCAGCGTGCACCTACAAGATGCAAGCAAATGACAATGGATGGTGGATGGATGATAGTAAGCTACTTATAGGTGAATGATCGTAGGA
Organism: Torreya grandis; assembly: GCA_037957365.1. Taxonomy (NCBI): domain Eukaryota; kingdom Viridiplantae; phylum Streptophyta; class Pinopsida; order Cupressales; family Taxaceae; genus Torreya; species Torreya grandis. The sequence continues at coordinate 461,222 of JARHVA010008128.1, forward strand.
TGCTAGTAGGTGACAATGCGCTGTAGGAAGATGAAGGAAGGACTCAGGCAGATGCTACCAGCCTATGATCAAGTGACCATAGCCTATAGTCATCCACTTGTAACTCATCATTCATCCATATCTTGTTATCAGACTGCAAGTGGACGCTGACAGACTATAGTTAAAAATTACTAAAAAATTATACTGTAAAAAAAATCATTGCCTATTTTGTTAGAAACTATTGAATCTTGAATCCCTCTTGGGCCTAAAATAAAAACCACCAAAAAAATTCCTAAAGTTGATTGATGGTATATGGTGAATTCCTCAAGATTGGCTTTTGAGGTACCGATGAACTACATTTATATAAAGAATTTTATATTAAAATATAGGTGAACCTCTCCTCGTAATTAACTTTGACTTCAAAAATTTAGATGATCCCATCCTGTTGGCCACTCCACAAAAATCACCAAATACCAACTTTAAAAAATGGAATATTCATAAATTAATGAAAATTCACCACTGAAAAAACCCTAAAGTGATTTAATAAAATTAATTATGTAAGTTATGATGAAATTTCACATGCATCATATGTTAATGGTTTTAAAAGGCATATTTATTGATTTTAGTCTTTTTAGTTTATGAATGATATAAAAAATTGAGACTTTTCACTGAGGAATAACATGAAATCAGAGATTTTTTAGTTAACTATATTGATATGTTCGGTGTTAAATTACCTTATCTAGCCCTAGCCCTATAGAAAATGTGTAAAGTTAAAAATGGAGATATGGGAATTCTAAAAAGACCTTATACTTGTTGAAGGTCTTGGTGTTTTTTTTTTTTTTTTGGGTTGTTTATAATATAATCATTTTTTATATGTTGTAAAATTATGTATGATGAAAATTTATAATATCTTATATAATATTATATTTAAAAAAGTGGTAATTTAATTATTAAGAAATATTTCAATATACTTATTCCAATAACAATTATTTGACACATTTTTGTAGAAGTACATTTTTCAGTCTCAAAATGTGTATATATTTAAAGGGAGAGCATATTATTGAACATTTTGAGGTTCATGTTCTCTTTTCATTTATTGAAGAAAGTGAATCATTTATTTGCTTCATTATTTGTCCTCAAATGATAAGAGTGGGATGATTATGTGCATTGGATTAGGTATTTGTGCATAAGTTTGAAAGGTTTTGAAATCTCGATATGATAGAAATTTGGGACAATATTGATTATATTTTTACATTCAAATTTAGATAGTACATTATTCAAGTATGGATATATTTTCAAATCAATAAAATTTTCATTATGTTTATTTTTAATCATTGTTGTGTTAAAGCTTTTATTTTTGGATTAATTACATTTAGTAAATTATTATCATTAAGTTGTGTATGGTTAATGGATCTTCACCCTTGATTTGTGTTTCCAGTTGAATTTACATTTATAAGTTTTCAAATATATTTTATATTTAATTTTAAAGTGATTTATTATTGAAAAGGCGAATGATTGAATATATAAAATAAAATGATTTAAAATAAAGTTGAATTAACTTTAGTAAAGTCAAATCTAATTAATAATGTTTGGTTATGATTTACAATATAATCAAATTTTGATGAGGATTTTAAAGAGACTGGAATGTGAAATTATTTTGGGAAAAATCATACAAGTAAAAAATTATCTCTAATTTTTTATTACATTTTTTTCATGATAATGTTTGAGATTAAGTGTGAATTTTTAGGAAGATTGAATAATGTTATAATTAAATATATAGACTTTTATCAATTATATTTAATTAATTATATAAAAATTATTTGAGTATTTAATACTTTTCATGATTACAAAACTTTCAATCATTTACTCTAGATTATTTTTATATTTTCTTTAAAATGAAGAATATTTCATACACATTGATGATAGACTATTTTCAAATTGTTTCCTTCCAACCTACCTTTTTTTCTAGTTATTACATCATGTAAACATTATGAAATATATGATTATCATTTCTCAATAAAATATTCATATTTTATTATATTCTCAGACAAATTGAATTTTAACAATTTATGTATTTCATTCTATTTTAGTTGGATAATTTATTTGTACTTTTCACTTTTTTGTTTAATTATTGGTTAAGTGCAGATTTTTTTGGGCCAAAAAGTGGCATTTTTATCGTACAAAACAAAATTTCAATGAAAACACATTTATTTTTTGGTTAAGGCTCAGTTATAACCAAACCTACAGTGCTTACACACTAAACCAAGCATTAATTAAACCACAAATGAGATAAACTACATACATCTTTAGCTGCATATGCATTATAGTGCTTACACACTAAGTCATGTACATGATATTATTGTATTGTAATGCGAAAGGGTTTGAAGCATGAAATATTAAACAACCAAAAGTTACTAAGATGCACACTTACTAAAATAAAGGTTAATTATAAGTTGACTTATACATTAAACTTATTTTATTAAATATAATAATTTAGGGTCACTCTACATCTTTTATAACATTTATCACACCTCAAAAATTTATGATTTAGAAAATGGTTTTTAAAAATATAAATTAGTAGTAATTAGTCATTTTTAGGATTTCAATATTGAATTTAAGGTTTTCGGGGTCTAGCTTTTTTAATTGGTGTCCATTTTAGGAAAACCTATAGTTAATTTTTAGGTTTTATTGAATACTTAGTGATATTTATATGAATTTTAGGTTTTTCATAATTAATATTTATAAACCAATGCATACCCAACCATCCATTTACCATGATTTTACTTATGAATAGGTCTGTTATAGGCCAAAAGTGACTTAATAACACCATAATCATTTATGACTAGGGTAAACGGGGATATTTTGGGGCACATTTATGCATATTCACTCTAATATAACTTAAATTTCATGCCAAAGTAGTGAGAATGGGAAAAATAGGTTGATTTCATGACTCATGCACACTTAACCAACCCTTTATATCAATTTTACTTGTTACTAGGTTCTGTATAGGCCAAAAATGATCGAAAAACACCATATCCACTTATGGCCAATGTAAATGCAAACAATATTAAGTGTGTTTATGTATGATCACTTCATTTCTATTTGAATATAGACCTAAAAGATATGGTTGTGGCAATGTAAGTCACATTGTGAACCTTACACATTGAACCACCAATTTATGTTGATTTTACTTGTGATTAGTTACATTATAGGCCAAAATAAACACACCAACACCATATCCACTTTTGACCAAGGAAATTTGAGTAACTTTTTGTGATATTTCTGCATGGTCACCCCAATTCACTTCAAATTCAAGCCAATGTGGTGTGATTTAGAAACCTAAGTCATATTGGTGATCCATGTGCACACAACCACCCATTTATTATGATTTCACTTGAAATTAAATCCCTTATAGGCTAAAACCAACAATGTAACAACATATATTTGTGTGTGATCACCAAATTTAACCTTAAATTGAAGCCAAAATGATATTATTGAGGTAACATGGTTAACATTAGTGATCCACACACACCCAACGATCTCTTTATATCATTTTTACTTGAGATTATGAGGATTATAAGACAAGATAAACAAAACAACACCATATTCATTTGAGTGTACAAATAATATAAATAATTTTGAGTACATTCATGCATGATCCCCCCAATTCACTTGGAATTTAGGGAAAAGTGATGTGATTGAGGTAAATTAAATTACATTAGTGACAAAGACACTACCAACTACCTCTTTATTTTTATTTTTATTTTACTTATGATTATGTCTCTTATAAAGTAATTGTAATAAAAAAACCATATCCACTTGTAATCATAGAAAATGTGGATAATGTTGGGCACATTTGTGTACAATCACCCCAATTCACTTTTAATTAGAAAAATATGATGTGATTAGACTAACATAATTTGAATGGTGATATTCACACACCCAACCATCCTGTTATGTCAATTTCACACATGATTTGGTCCCTTTTATGCCTAAGTGAGACAAAAACTCCATATCCACATATGACTAGGACAAAAAAGACAAAATTAGGTAACATTTGCGTATGATCACTTTAATTCACTTTAAATTTAGACCAAAGTGGTGAGATTTGGGGAAGATAGGGTACATTGGTGACCCATGCACATAAAACCATCCCATTATGCCATTTTTACTTGTGATTATTTGGATTCTAGGATAAAATAACACAACAACATCATTTATCCATTTGTGACCTAGTAAAATGTGAATAATTTGGTACACATTCATGTGTAATCACCCTAATTATCTTATAATTTAGGTCAAAGTGGTGAGATTGGGGCAACTAAATTTTTATTGGTGATCAATGCACATCCAACCACCCTTTTATTGTTGAATTTACATATGATTAGGTCCTTTATAGACCAAAAGCAACCCAAAAACACCATATCTGCTTATGACCATTTTTTTTTTGGGATGATCATACTAACTCACTTAAAATCTAGGCCAAAGTGGTGTAATTAGAGAAATGTAAGTCACATTGGTTGTCTACACATCCAACCACACATTTAGTGTCAATTTTACTTGTGATTAAGTCCCTTATTGGCCAAAAGTGACATAATAACACCATATCGACTTGTGATTAGAGCAAATGCAAATAATTTAGAGCGAATTTGCTCAAAATCATCCTAATTCACTTTGAATTTAGGCCAAAGTTATTAGATTAAGGTAACATAGGTAACATTGGTGTTAAGTGCACACCTAACCACCCCTTTATGCCAATTTTGTTAATGATTAGGTTCCTTATAGGCCAAAATAGACACATAAATAACATATCCAATCACATTAACCCAATAAAACCACTTTGGCCTAAATACAAAGTGAATTGGGGAGATTACCAACAAATTTACCCAAAATTTATATTTCCGTTGGTTGCAAATAGATATGGTGTTTTTTTTATATATATAAAGGACCCAATCACAACTAAAAATAGTATAAATGGGTGGTTGGGTGTTTGCTAGCCACTAATATGACTTAAATGTCCCCAATCACATAACTTTGGTATGAATTCCTAGTGAATTTGGCTGATCAAACATGAATTTACCCCAAATTATTTGCATTTTCCCTAGGCAGAAGTGAATAGGGTGTTGGTGTGTTGATTTTGGCCTATAATCCCCATAATTAAAAAAAAAAATGGCATACATGGGTAGTTGAGTGTGATTGGATTACCATTGTAACCTATATTACTCCATACATGCCACTTTGATCTCAATTAAAAGTGAATTGGAGTGATCATGCACAAATGTGTCCTAAATTATCCCTATTTCCCTTAGTCACAAGTTCATATGGTGTTGTTGTGTTGATTTTTATCTTGCAAGAGAACTAATGAAAATTATAATTGGCATAAAAGGGTGGTTAGGTGTGCATAGGTCACCTATGAAACCTAAATTTCCCTACTCATACCACTTTGCCCTAGATTTGAAGTGAATTTGTGGTGATCATGCAAAAATATGCCAATAATTATTAGATTTTCCCCTAGCCATATGTAGATGATGTTGTTATATCTCTTTTAGCTTATATAGGATCTAAACATAATTAAATCCAACATAAAAGAGCAGTTGGGTGTCTAAAAAAAGCTAAAGTGACTTAAATTATCCCAATCACACCAATTTGGCCTCAATTAGAAAAGAGTTAGGTTTATCATGCATGAATGTGCCCCAAATTATTTGCATTATCCTTGGTTGCAAGTGAGTATGGTGTTGTTGTAAGTATTTTAGATTAGAATTACTCTAAGCATAAAGTGGTGGTTTGGTGTGTCTGGCTCACTAATGCAAGTAATGTTATCCAAATCACACCACTTTGGCTTAAGTTCAAAGTGAATTAGGATGATTATGAATATATGTGCTCCAAATGTTGTATAATTTCATTGGCGGATAGTGGATATGTTGTTATTGTGTCACTATTGGCATATAACAGAACAAATCAAAAGTAAAATTATCCTAAATGGGTGGTTGGGTGTGCAATGATAACAATGTGACTTACATTTCTCCAATCACACTACTTTGGCCTAATTTTAAAGAGAAATGGGGTGATCATGCACAAATGTGCCTATAATTATTTGAATTTACCCTTTTCACTAGTGGATATGGTGTTTTGTGTCTATTTTGGCACATAAAGTTCTAATTTCAAGTTAAATTGGCATAAAGGGGTGGTTAGGAGTGACTGGGTCACCAATATGACCTATATTACACTAATCACACCACTTTTACATGAATTCAAACTAAATTAGGATGATCATACATAAATGTGGCCCAAATTATTCTGATTTTCCCTAGTCTCAAATGATTATGCTATTGTTGTCTCCCTTTTGGTGTATAAATCACTTAAATATAAGTAAAATTAACACAAAAGAGGGTTGGGTGTGCATTGGTTTTTAAAATTTAATTTTTACAAACCTAGAACTCCTAAAAATGTTTAAAATAAATCTAGAAGGCCCAAAACCTTAAAAATGGCTATATGTTTTACAATAATGGAAATTAGTTTCAAAAAATTTACCCATAAAGTCTTAGGTTCAATATTAGAATCCTAAAAATGAATAAGTATTGACCATATTAGATTTTGGAAAACTATTTTATAAATTGAAACTTGTGGAGTTGTGAGACTAGTTACAGAAGACACATAGTGACCTTAATTTCTTATATTTACTAAAATGAAGTTAAATTATAAGGAATACAAATTAGAAAAATGTAAATGTGAACTTATACCTAAATTTTTTTTAGTAAACACACAACCTATATTTTAGTTGTTCAACTTGCCTTATTTCAAACCCTTTCACATTACAACATAACAATAATGTGTACATAGTTTAACATGTACATGCTTTAATGTGTACGCATTATAATGTTTACACACTTTGACTTAAAAATCTGAACCCAAGGCTTGGACTTTAACACAAAAACAAATCCATGTTCTTGATTGAAAATAATAAATTTCAAATTCAAGCATGAAAAACACTATGAATTTTATCAAAAGATTTCATGAAAATATGACTTTAATATCTAGCAGAATCTCATATTTTCACACACACAAACACACACACACACACACACACACACACACACACACACACACACACACACACACACACACACACACACACACACATGCATTTTATTATTTAAGGTTTTCATCTATATTTGTTTCTATGTATGTCTTTTTATCTCACTCTATGATGAAACTATACATGTCTATATTTATTTATGTATCTTTCATTTCATTCATCTAAATGTAATAAATAAAAAACTAGGGTTGCAAACTTGGCCCAACTCTATATATAATAATTTTAAAAATTGAATTTTTTGAGTTATTTAGGGGGCACATAATTGGCTATTCATTTGTAATCATTTTTCAGGGTCTATTTTCTTGTAAAATTATTTAAAATATATAATCATTAAAATATATATATGATGCAAAGTAGATGATCTTATCTAAGTTTCCACCAAATGGTTTCCAAAAATACTAAACAATGTTAAAAAATGAGGGTCTGCATGGGTAGTTATCTACTATGTTTTTTTAAAAATAATATGAGTTCATTTTCGAATTTTATATGTTTGCCTACTTATATTTAATCATTTAAAGAATTATTAGTTTATATATTAGGTTCAAAATTATATAATTTATGTTCATATATCATTTTTAAATTTTAAGTGTAAGCATCTCAAATAATCTATACAATTTGAGGTTTCTCATTTTGGGGAGAAAAAATGTCCAATTAAGACCCTCTTTTGGATCCCAAATTTCATGCACTTACCCTATTTTATAGTTTAATATTTGTTGTGCTATCATACTATATTAACTAGATGCTTTATCCTTCTAGTTTAAATTTTATTTGATTTTTTTTTGTTTGTCTTATTTCTCTCTTAGTTTAGTTTTTTTTCTTTTTCAAATATTAGGGTTCATATCTTCATATAAGACATTGGTGAATAAATAGGAATTATTTTTTGAAGTGTGATAATATACAAGTGAGAAATATAACCTAAATCTACAAGTAAACATGAAAATAAAAGAATCAATAAAATATCATGAGATATTTTATGTGATTTGAGTGTTTAACTTTGAATCTTCAAGAGGATACCTCTTCCATATGTACGCTATATTATTAAGTCAATAAAATTATTGAATATGAAAAATATATGAAAGAAAATATGATATGAAATTGAGAAATGATGAGAAATTAATGTTGATTGAGAGTTTTTCAATTGTGAAGAGTGAGTTGTTATTTTATTAAAATAGAGAGGAAGAATATTTTAAATGTATTGATTCTATACAAGTGAAATTTATTATTTATATGTTCTTGTTAAGGTTGACATTGCATATTAATTGATTTTATTACCCAGATCATGTTAAGTTATTTGAATTTTATTGAAACCTATCACACTTAATAATTAAACTACATTATTTTACACCCTTGAAACTAATCTTATAGTCCATAGGTTCTTATGATTAAACTTGGTCAATTTTGATTTGATCTTTGTGATAGGTGAAAGAGTTAATTATTGTCCAATACAATTTTTAGTGTTAATGTGCTCTTGATTTTTAAAAATTTAATTTAATAATGGCCATGAAAAGTTTTATTTATTTATTTTATAACTATATGTTACATATTTCATTTTTCTTAGGATTATATCAATGTCTAATACTTGTTTTTATCTTTTTATGTTGTAGAATGTTATTATCTTACTTGTAGATATTAATTGAAATAGAAATTGCAACATGAAAAAAAAATTACAAAATGAACTTGAAAATATTTGTAAACCTTTTATTGTATTTATAAATCATGGTCCTATTTGAGGGTTAACATCCTTGAGATTAGATCCTAGATAGAAAAAAAGTATTCCCTTTTTTCTTGAATACAACATCCCTATATAAGCAGTTAAACCCTAAACTTAGTATTTTAGGGATATAATCACATCAAAATAGGCACCTAAGCTTCATTGAAAACCTTATACCTAAATCTAATGGGTCAATGCCACATATAAAAGTGACACTAGATATAATTAACTAAACTATAACTATTACAATGAAAAACTAATAATAGATGGTTATGATGTAGGGGTCCTAACATGACTCTCCTCTCAAAACTATTTGTTTGAAAATAATAGTATATGGAAACAACTATTGAATTTTATGTAGAGTTTCTCAATTTATGTCTTCTATTTTCAAGCCATGCCATTGGGAAAGAACATAAGTGATGGTAGGGTTATAAAGGGAATGTGTAAATTTGTCTAGAATGGCCTCAAGTTTAAGGATGATTGAGATTTATTCATCCAATCCTGCAAGGATTGATGAAACACACATTATCTAGGGAAATAATTAAAATAATACACATTTAATGCATGATGAATCTATGTAGATGGATGCAGGCTTAGTTTGTATGTAACACTTTAAACTTATTATAACACTCAATATAAGTCATAGAAATTCAATACTAACTTTTGACTACCTTGAACTTTAAGGAAGGTTGATTGAAAAAATGTAATTATATAAAACCATTATTCCCCATGGATAATTTACACTCTAAAATGTGTTGATATTATTATTTATTCACACTACTCTAAGCTTGTGCCAACTTATCCTTTAGAGTTTCCTAGTGGCTTAGAGTTAAATTGATGACCTACATTTTGAAGCTCTATAGAAGGTTGTATGAGAGACATGGTATTGGATACACATAAAAAACCTCATATGGTGTCATATTTATCAAATAATGGTAAGTATTGTTATACCACCATTTAGTAAGAGCTAGCCACTTGACTAGTAAGTATGTTTCTCTCAAGAAAATCATTATAATTAAGTGTCCATTTTTTTTGATGATATTTGACTAACCATTAGTTTCTAGGTGATATGATAAACTACTTATTAGTTTCATTTCCTATATCTTAAAATTTTATTTATATAATTTAGTGATGTAGGTGGGATCATGTTCAAATAAAATGTAAGAGGGCAGGCAATAGAGGCAAACCTATTTGTCAATGAGGACTTGTGCCTTGGTTGATTATTTATAAGAATTGGATAATTAATAGAAGTGGGAAAATTTATAGAGGCCATCAAAAACTATAAATTTCATTGATTTATATCTTTCATTGGGTAACCCCTTAATCCTATTAATGAAGTATATATCCCATAGTGCATTTGAAATTGGTAACAAGTGTAGAGTACGTAGAGTCTTGAAAGTTTCTCTATTTTGACACTCACATCTACAACATTCCATAATAAAAAATTTGATATCATGTTTCATGCCCTCTAAAACAAAGGTTATTTTTAAGCTTGTGTGTCTTTAATAATTATATAGTGTCTTGCAAATGGTGATACACATAAGTCATGAAAAAAATTATCCCTAAGATCTATAATTATAGATATAAGATGTCACCCTTTATACTGATATCAAGCGCTAACTAAAGAGTATCTAGGCTTAGTTTATAGATTGGTGGTGAGTTTATGGATGAATTTATAAACCTATGTGTCATGCTACCTCTCTTTTCAGACCTTATGCAACTGATATAAATATGGTAATATTAAATCACATAAAGTCTCATGATCTTCAATTTTTGGATATAGAGTATCTACGATAACATTCTCTTTGCACATATTGTAGACAATTTCATTATCATATCCTAATATTTTAGTAACCCAAGTTATTTAGTTAGTAACAGACTCTTTATTATACAAAATACTTAATTATATGATGATTTTTCTTGGTAGAAGTAAATCCCCAATAGGTACAATCATTTGTGAGTTAAAACATAAAGAATGGATGAATTTTCCTTCTCATGGGTGTATTTTACCATATTTTTAACTACCAAGACCATGATAGATATTTCCAAAGGTTGTATTTATTACATCCATATTATTTTAATTCCTATCCTTGAAGTGTCATTTTAAATGGTGAGTGTTTTATATAAATATGGCATGAAAAGTATAGGTGTGGCACACCAGTCATGTTTAATAATGTCAAAGGCACTCTTTTCTAGTTTAGACCAATAAAATGCATTTTTACATAATGGCCATAGGAAGTATAATTTTACCATAATATTTGAAAACATGTGATAATATTTTGTGAGACCTAAAAAAAACCTTAAATAATTTTAAGGATTTTATATTTTGGAAAATTTTACATGTCCTCAATTTTATTAGGATCCAATATCACCCCATTGGCTATGAAAATATAGATGAGGTATTCCATATTTATAGTAACAAAAGTGTTACTCTGTGTATTTTGCATATATATAGGACAAGAGCTACAAAGTGTGTTCTAGATGAAAATGATTGTCTTCCGACATATTTTTGTAGACTTTGTAATATTACTAAAGTGATAATTATATAAAAATTATTAGATTAATAGGGGACTCATGTAAACATATAAATACATTCAGATATCACACAAGTAGGGTAAATTTTAGTGATGAATATTTGTTAATTCATGAAAAAAATTATTTTTAGAAATTTATTTTTTATAATAAAAATTTTGGAGGGCTAATACATATGTCCAAGTCACCTAAAAATTTGAAATGCAAGTTAATTTTGGGTTGGCTCACCAAATGTTTACAATAATTCTACAGTCAACCATACAAGTCACCTTATATATACTAAATATGATTCCATAGAAAACCATCCAATTATACTCTTAGAAAATGCAAAAGGTGGTTGTACCATATTAGTAATTGTCTAATAATATATCAGAAATAAGCTAGATCGAATGGTTATATCTTGATTTCATCGATCGATTATAACTAAATCGTGTCATGACTCTTTAGCTTATTGGTGGCATCTTCCCCCATAATTAAATGGCTACATAACTTTGTATCCAACTAATTATATATGTATTAAAATTAACCAACTACATCCATGTTGCAACTAAATGATTATATCCTACTATCTCTAACTGGTTGCATCCCTCTATAAACTATTTGATTGCATCATGCTAGAATCATCTGCTTGCATCACTCATCATGGAATCTGGGGGTAATGCTAAAAAAGATAGGCCAATCATTATGAAAATTGATCATATTATCTTACTTTAGATGTTCAATAAAAAATCCCACGTAACCTCCATGGACTCAAAATATAAGTACTTATTAATTTTTTTTTATATTTATAGTAAATTTGATTTTAACTATCGATAATAATATTATCAAAACCCTTCTACATGTATAAATCTCCACTAATAATGATTGTATTTCATAAGAAATAAATAATCACAATACCATGTCACAACTTGAATATTTTATTGATGATGACATGCCACCACTTGAAGACATTCTTATGTCTCTCGATGAAAATGATGATGAAATTTAACTACCATAAAAGATTTTTGGTTCTCATCAAATACCAGCTTAAGTTGAAAAATCCACTCATAAATCTTTGCAAAGGAAGAGAAGTAGATGGACAATTAGAAAGTCTTTTAAAGTCAACTAGGTATAAGTATTTTAATTTATTTAACCCATAGAGCTTAAAAATGGCAATGATACTCCAATAGAATGAAAATGTACAATATGTGGTTAGAAACTAGGAAAGGAACACAAAATACAACTTAAGTTGAACACAATTGAGAAACATTATGGAAAAATATGTGTTAATAAAGCACACAGATGGACAAACAACAAAAATTCATGGATGAAAAAAGGAAGAAGAATGCATGCATGTAAGATATGTAGAGTATAAAAATGACTAAAAATGTTAAAAACACCTTGTTTAGAAAGGGGGAACAATCAAAACTCAATTTGGAAAAGTTATGTAGTCCAATCTAAAGACCAAATATATACACTTCTCTATTGTATACCACATTTTAAAAAAAGACATAACTATTTCTAAGTTTTTAGATTATAATATTTTATTTCAACATAATGGATTTATTGATATTTCACAATCACATTGGTTGGATGGAAGTTCTTGAGAAATAAAAAAATGTATAACAATGGTTGAGGAGGATTTGAAAGAAAGTTTTCAAATTTCACTGTTTATCTCATTGTTCATTGATGAGGTCACAACAGTTGACAACACATCATGGTTTTACATGCATGTTTATACTTTTGAGACTATTCAAGGTAACCACATATATTATCTATTCATAAAATGGTATAAAATTGTAATGCTAAAACCCTTCACAAATTTATTGTATCGAATTTGAGAGATAAAGTTGGCATTGATGATTATACAATAGATATCAAGTTGGTATGTGTTGGGACTAATTATGGATCAATAATGTAGAGGAATATAAATGGTCTTTGTGTTCAACTTAAAATAACAATTGCCCCATATATGATTTTAGTTCATTGTATGGCTCATAAGATTAATCTTACATATAAAATTGTTAGCACCTTTGATACTGTCATAAAAGTGGAAGAGCTCATTCATGACTTACATGCTTATATGTCAATCAATCCAAAAATACTTTTGGAGTTCCAAAAATCAGCAATAGGAGTGAATGATGGTAAAAAACTACTAAAATATGTTAATACAATATGGATTTCTATATATGAACCAACATGCATATTTTTTGAAGAATATCCATTGTTAGTAGGTTTTATGTATACATACTATAGGGAAGTTGACAAGAAAAAATATTTATTGTAAAATTTAACAAATTTGTAAATATTAGTGACATTATGTATAATTCTCCCAATGTTAAAATAAATCAATAATGAGACATGCTCATGAGAGATCCATATATATTGTTGAATTCATATGGTTGAAAAAATGAGAATGTCAATCTCTAGATATATTATACACGTCTATTGAAAACATTTAGGGGCCTATTAGGAGTTGGTAAATTTTAATAGATTTTAAGAATCTTAAAATATATTTTAAATTTGATATCAATGATCATATTTTTGTTGTCATTAATGGTAAGGAAATACCAATGCACATTTTCTACAGAAGAGTTGATTTTATGGGATCTAAAATTAAAGAACATCTTGTTACATGTCATCTATATGTTACTATTTTGTATGAAATGCAGATGAAATTGATAAGAATTTTTCAAATCGTATCTGCTAAGATTAGAGATCAATTTTAAAGGGATGATGTTTTGGAGGTCATGGTAGTTATGAATCCCATTTTTTGAAATAGTGCAAATGGTAAATATCTGATGAGCAATTTATTTCAAAAACACATGGGTTCTATTATTTATCATTTTAATAAATATTTAAAGCTCAATGAAGTTGAAATTAAAGGTATTTTTTGAAAGGATTTATTGACATCTCAGTCAACACATTTTAGAATTACAATGAACGATCAATATCAGTGTCTAAGGGAACCAACAAAAAATGGTACAATTACATGGTTATGGATTTTTTTCAATCCTAATAGCATCTTGAAGGAAAATATTATTGAATAATTCTAAGTATATGAAATTTTTCAAATAATTATTTAAGGCTCAGTAGAAGATGAAATAGTATTAAGTGCATTACCTTTTGTTAATTCAAAACTTTGAAATGGATTGGTTAAAAATCTAGAGACTTGTTTGAGATTGTATGTTTCACATTATGCTATGGACATGTTTCCCTATTAAAGAGCTCTCAGAACATGAATTCATCTTAATGAAAGAAAAGACATTATTAATACAAAGACCAATAAAGAGTATGCAAATATTGACACTGAATATGGCACTGACACGGTAGATGCAAATGTCACTTATGATGATCAAGTTTCTCAAAGATTATTTTAGCTACCTGAGTTTTAGTTATATATTTATTGTAATTATTCTTTTCTAAAATATAATTTCATATCCTTTTTTATATTGTAAAATGAATAAAATATTTAATTCATAAAAATTATTGATAATATTGTCATTTTATTAATATATGTTTTCCATACCCTAATCCATTCTCCATGTAATTTTTCCTTTTATGTAACAAGTTATTCAAATGGGTCAAAGTTTTTTTGTATTTTTTATGATGGTATTGTTAAATATATATTTTTATTAATTTTGAAAAAAACATAAATTTGATATTTTAACACAATATTAATAGTTGTTACCTTAAATTATAGCTTAAAATTATGAATACTATTGAATTCAAATATCAAGATAAAATAAGTCTACAAGCCTATTGAACAAGAAGACCTAATTGAGATTAAAAAAGACCAAATTGAACACCTACATCATTATAGATGCATATCAATAATAACACAATAAATAATTTCATCATTAAATTGGATTAAATCATTATGAAAAAAATAATCGAAACTAAGTTCAACTCAGAGCCAAAACTTTTATTGAGTTGATGTCAAAGAAATCAATAAACTTTCCATTCACCAAAGAAGTAAACCATAATTATTGATTGGAATGCACATCCATAATGATTCCATACAAGCACATGTTCACTTCCCCCAAAAATGAACTCATAACTAAATGGAATAATCAAATGCATAATAAAAGATTTTACATTATCTGCAAGCATGATTGATGCTAAATATAATGACATCAACAACTAAGAAAAGTAGATAAGACTAAAAACAACACAATTTTACATGATCATAATTGAACAAGATGAAATCACATCACACTCAAATTAATGCTCCGTCCAAATCCATAGCAAAAAATATTTTCATTCAACTTAGCCATGAGTACAATGAAAATGACACCAAGTTGTTTGGATCACATCAACTCATAATATACAACACTCGTATAGTTAATTTAATGCATGCTAGATTTAAATTGAACCATAACTCATGAAAATGAGAGTTTTTAAAACATAATAAATTGTTGTTTGAAAATTGAAACTTAACATTTCCATTTGAATTTTTTGTTTAAAACATAAAATTATATTTCAAAATATAATAAACACTTGGAAACATCATAAAATATCATTTTTTTGGAAAGATCAATCCCCCACTTGCTCATTGCCATCCTTTAAAATCCCTACCTCCCCTTCCTCTTTGCCATACTTTAATATTTATTCCCTTACAAAATCCTCTATAGAAAAATTAATATTATCAAGATTTTCTCTTTCCTCATTTGATGCATCTCATGTTGATAGAAGACTTGGATCCATATCCATTTTATACTTCAATAAAATCTCAAGTTCCATGCGATGCTCCTTAATTATTTTATTGAGTGTGTTGTTCTATTTATTTAACAGAACAAGCATTTTCTTGAATGTAATTGCAACATTTAAAAATTTTCATGCATTTTTCAAATGCATATTGAGGACCTAGGCTTCATTTTTTAGGTTTTCATATTTTGCATGCAATTAAAAAATTAACTAGATAAAAATTACAATAACTAAAACATGTTTGCTAAAAATGATGATAACTTACCAAATCTTTTTCCTTCTTGCATTTACTTTTACAACAAGGTTAATGTCTCTTTCACATTTGTTAAAATATGCTTGGGCTTCCACATTTAAATTTTATAACCTATTTAACATAACAATAAATATATTGTCATTGTAATCATTAGAAATCAAAATTAACCTAGATTTAGCTTGATTGAATAAATCATTAATCTTTGTGGGTTCATGTTAAAATAATGAAAACAAATTGATTCTCTAGGATTAGTTGTGATAATGGGCATTTATTTCTTTTATCAATACTTTTTTCCCTAAACTCCCATACTTTTATATCATTCAACTATCCAGAACATGCTCCTTAAAATTTGAAATTACACTTTATGACACTAAATTATTCAATGTAAAAGAAGTAATGTCATCTTCTGACAACTCCACATTGTCTATGGTTGGTGGGTTGAGGGTGAAGATGTACAAGGTGCTTCCTAAGCAACTACAATTAGAACTTAATAAAATCATGTGGATTGAAAGCACTAGCACCGAGATCCCCACTTTCAACCAACATATATTCCTCATCAAGATCAATATGTTGTAAAAATGTTAATCCTTGCATGATAGACACACCATCGAGAGAGAAATTAGGGATGTCAAAACCTAAAAATTGTAGTGATCCTTTGATTCATGTTGGAAATGAAATATTTTTACCCCTGTATGAAATGGGTTGGGTGGAAGTGATGCTAGCATACTTTTCCTCACACATTGAGGGTGCCATGCAAAAAGACATTATATTTAAAAAGGTAAATTAAAAAGTAAAACATAATGATAATTTTAAATTTATCACTTAGTACATGTAGCTATAGGGAGTATTTCCTCCACTCTATGTGTCTAGTTTAGAGTCAAAGTGGTTGTTTCAACTGAAAAAGGCAATCATTCAATCAATAAAATATATAATTTAATAAACATCATTTCAAAAACAAAAAGTTGGAAAGTAACAAACCTGAAAAAAGTGGTAAAAAACACTGTGGCACTTGAAATTTAGTGGTTTGTCCAGTTCCTTCAATTTTAATGTCATTAAATTTAGATTCAACTATAATAAATAAAATCATAGAAAATTTAATTTTTTCAGTATATTGTTTATCATTTAAACTTGAAAGTGTGAAAACCTGCAAGTAGATATTTTTTGGAATAAGGCCTCAGACATTTGGAAATTTAAAACAAATAAAATGATGATTCTACAGACTCAAAATATCCATAAATTTTAGGGGAATGATGACATTTTGAAGTGGTTTTTCTGAGTGTGCTAAATGCATGAATTCTTAATTGTAATAAGCAAGAAAATATTATGCTTTAAATTTATAAGAGTTCATAAAGTAAACCATCTAGGGGATTGGTCTGAATGCTAAACTAATCTCCTACTCTTTGACATACAAATAATTTATACTCATTTTTGATGAAGCACAATAGGAATTGATGTTTTCTAAAGATCATACAAGGCCTCATAGTACAAGTCCAAAATTAAATTGGAATAGGAAATTTTAGAACTCTAACTGAAACAAGAAAAAAATAATTATAATCTAATCCTAATGGAAATAAAAGTATACCATTAAAATTTTAAACATGAAAAAGTATAAAGAATGTAAACAATAGCCCAAAATGGAATATCTCCTAGTCTTACCTATAAATTTGTCATTGTTGATTTGGTATAAATTTTGTCTCATTTATTCTATCTTTTTTATATTTTTAATATTGTTATTGCAGATTTAAGAGTTTATAAGGTTGTGGTATCATTGCCCCTCACCATAACCACCCTGACTCACCTTAAAAACTTTCATCACTTTTATGTTCACTATGGCATTTCCTTTCTCTACCACTTCATCATTACTGAAGTTCATTGTGAAACATAACATCTTGTTCCAACACAACTCATTATAATATCATATTAAGAAACACACAATGTCATTTTCTGCTATCACATCCATTACTAAAATTTACATCCCTTTTTGTATAACTTCTACTTGTAAAGCAAGTATGTGAAAAATATAATGTGTCATAAAAAACTAATAAAAAATATCTAGAAGATACTAAAATACTCTAGTCCTCCATGGGATGCAAAGAATCCTATACATTTACCAATTCTTCCTATTATGTGAAGTAATCGTCACCAAATACTTATCAAAATAGCCTGGGCTCTAACCATACATAAAACACAAGGAATGACACTCAATAAAGCAACCATTAATATTAAAAATATTGATCACCATACTTCAAAATTTACTGTCATATCAAAAGTGCACACAATCTATGACATACATATCTCTCTTGAATTTACATTTGAATGCGTCGCAAGAATGATAAAGATTAAATATGTAAATCTTTTAAAATTAAAAGAAAAATATTGACAGTATACCTCATTCACAACTACTCTAATTTTGTAACCATTGATATATACAAAAAAAATGTCTACTAATTACTTTCTCTTAGTAGGCATTCTTTATTCTCAAACCCATTTTGAATAATTTTTATTATTTAATATGTTGTTTCCAATTACTTCATTTTGTAATGCATTTTCTAATTTGTATACTTTCAACATTAATTCTAAAAAAAATATTGCATCTCATAATGTTTATAATTTATAATTTGTTACAACCAATTATAAAAATATACATAAATTAAATGACAAACAACCCACCCAACATAACTTACATCTTCAAAACAATTGCTAATATTTAAATAAAATTAAGTTTAGATAATTTTGGAACCCTCCTATATGCATTGCTCTAACTACTACTAAAGACGTGTGACAACATTGACCACATTGTAGGAGATTACAAAGGGCCTATTTTGGGCCTCAATAGGGATCTCTCTCCTAACATTGTACCAACATGGTGTTATTAATTTTATTATACTTTTTTATTTTAAAGGAACTTTCTTGTCATATTCCTCATCCTTCATTTTTATGCCAAAGGCATTTTCATTGGTAGACTACTACCACATTTTTGTTTAAACATGGATTAGTCACTAAAATTAGTTTAAAGTCTTAAATTCATATCATAATTAAGATTAGGTACTACATTTGTTTTTTAATAAATAGTGTTTCTTTCTATGTTATATTGGCTCTGTAATATTTGAGATGTGAGGTGTCGTTTTTAAATCCAATTCAATTGGTTAATGTAGTTGGGGAATTATGGTTGAAAACTTTAATTATAGAGAGAATGAGAATATGAATAAATGGATATAATATTTCTTATAATGGCACTTTCCTACTACGTGACGATGGATCAATCTATCTGTTACGAAAAACAATGGAATTTGACAGAGAAGTGAAATTAAGGTAAGAGAGTCTTTTGTGGGTTTGTCAAAATCTGGTGGGTATCCTACCATTATTCATTATTTAGGGGTTTCAATCCATTTTTATCTTTATATGTTTTATAGGTTTTAACCTTTTTTTGGGTGCTTGCAAGGACACACTGAGTACACCATATTTACACATTGACAAAATGTAGAAGGATAGAATGGATTCGAACATCATCCTTACTCTCATGGATTCCTCCCTCGAAGCATGGTAGTTATGGTTTCCACAGACGAGGAGATTCTGACACAGCTGAGGAAGGTCACCATTTAGGGAATGGAATTCGGTCCATGTAGACTCGTGGTAGCGGCAGTCGGTAATGACGGGAGCGGGAGCATAGTTCATTGATAGTATTTATGCATATGGACGGACGTTACAGATAAAACTTTGACTAGAATTAGAGGGCCCACAAGCCATCTCAGCAGAAGCTCGAACGCTCTTGTTGGTTAAGCCATTCTGTTTACGGTGACCGATCATTTATGAGTATTAGAAGTTTCAGTTTCCAGTGAATTAATTACATTACTAAGATCTGGACAACAAGATATATGCTTCTTCCGAGAGCATTTATATGGCTCTTTACAAATTGGTTTTTATACGGGCTTTTTATTTTCTTCAAACTTGATATGAATCCTCTAGAGCTGAAACTAACATTAAAAAGCACACAAAAGCTACGATTTCCAACTGTGGTGCCTTGCAGGGTCACATCTAGTGGATGCACTGATTTCCTCACACATTTTAGCGAAGGCATTTGAGAGTGGAAAATGAGATTGATTGATTGTTTGTAGTTCTCTTTTCATTACGTAGGGTTTCTCTTAGTTTTTTCCATGGTGTGAATTAAGTGGGGATTCATTATGGGTTGCTCCTTATATTGGTATGTAGGAATTTATTTTAAATTGTTCTATTTAATGCCGGTTTTGTTTTGTTTATTTGACATATGTATTACGAACTTTGGATGTAATTGTTAGTTAAAATTAAAATGTTTAAATTTTAAAAAATTATATATTTTTTTAATATATAATATTTAGAATATTAATAATAATAATATAATAAATATTATATTTTATATAATTTTTTTTGAATGATTAGGGATCGTAGTTTCTTCTAATGATTTGGAATTTTTTCAGTTTTATTAGGGTGAGCTTCCTTTATTTAATTAACCATGTAAATGTAACTTAAAGTTTTTTAGTTTTATTAGGATGAGGTCCCTTTACCCAACCAATTATGTAAATGCAAGGGTAACCGATCCCCTAGAACTTAGAGGGTATTGAACTAGGGTGGGGATTGACAAATCACTCAGGGCCCACTACTAGACCTATTGTTTCATATTATTTATTATATTTTATCCTTAAATTTTGAATTAAACCCTCCATTCATGTAAAAATAGTAATTACAGATTTTCTTCAGCGATATCTTCATAGACTAACATCAAATCATCTTTAAAGTTGTATCTTAAACTTGGTTGGATATTCTTCACCAATATTTTGAATTCCATATAAGGAAAAGCCTTTGACCGGCCTCAAAATATATGCGGAAGAATGTTTTTAGAAATCTAAAAAGACCAAGAAAGATGGGTGGTGCAATTTGTGATTGTTTGTGCTCATTTATCTCATTATTATTATGTTATCTCTTGTGATTGCAGACATATTAACCAAGCCACTTCCAAAGGCAACATTTGAACATCTAAGATAGGAATTGGGTGTACTTCCTGCCCCTAGTAGTCATTAAGGAAGTGAAGTGCTTAGGGGGAGCTAATCAGGTGGTTTATTAGCTCTAAGAGCAAGTGATTAGTACCAATAAGGTATGCATGGAGATAGGGGGAACATGTTTGAATGATGCTTCATAGAATTATAATCCTATGTGTTGAGTTTTTGGTTGCATAAGGTGTGATCCAAGAAGTTGCAGGCATCTCTTCGTCATTTATGTCAAAGGGGGAGAAAGTTATAAATGAGGGAGAAATAACCTATTGAGAGAATTTTCTGAGGGTGGTTGCCATCAATGACAAAGGGGGAGAATGATGAGTATTTTCATTGATGTCAAAGATGCATCTTGCAAAGAATGATGGCAACGGTGACTAAGGATAGTTGCCAATGTATGATATGACAAGATGCATAGAAGAGTGTTTTCATGAGAGATTTTACATGTGAGAAAGAGAAAAAAAGAGAATTTGAAGGCAACCAATATCTTGTTTGCATGGAAGGTAGAAGTCACTAATGTCAAAATGCATAGGAAGCCTAGTCATGACATGAAGAAGCATGTGCATTGAAAAATGAATGAACACAAGCATGTGAAGGTTGTATGGCACTATTTGAGCATGTAAGTAAGGTATAAAAGCATTCATGATATTTTTAGGGTGAGCCTATAGGGGTAGGACCTTAGGTTTAAGTCTGCACCTAGACCACTCTTAGACCCTGCCTAGCCTAATGAGGTATGAAGATTAGATTTCAAGACAAGTATGCACATATGAGCATAGACAGAGGTGAGATAAGTTGTTTTAGGCATGATTACAAAGTTTGAGGTCATGTTTTGAAGGAAAAGTGCATAAATCACTATTTTAGGCCCTCTCGGGCTCATAGAATGAGGTCTGAAATCTATCGGTACTAAGAAAGGTGGGTAGAGGCATTTCTGATTGTTGGTGCCCATTTATCTCATCATAATTATCTTGTCTATTAGGAAAGCTAGTTTTTTATTCTGATTCAAACCTCTGAATAATAAAAACAGAAATGAACAAATTAACATCATCAACAGAACATAGTTACCTTTTAGAGAAAGTAAAATTCAATGCACCATCAGAGATTTGATTGCAAACCTCAACTGTTATATAATCTTGCAACCTCATTTCCAATTGAAAACCCCAATATCTTCACAAATTTATGCTTGCTCCCTTCTCCTTCATCATAAAATAGACTTGTGAAAACTTTATGGTCAACTTATTAACATTCAAAGTGATAGAAAATAATATGCATGGCGTTAGACTAGTGCATTATCATGGCAGATTCAATCTAAGAAGAAAAAGTCAATACGTTGTTAAGAAAGTGAAAGCATTCCTTTCAAGAAGTCGGTTTCGTTGCTCTGTTAACATTGTGGGGCTTGCCTTCTTTCGAAGTCCGAAATGTATAGACAGACGTAAATAAGATACGATGATGGAGGATGATGACGTGAATGTTCCTTAATGAAATTAAATTAAATGCATTCTACTCTTCTAGAGGGCTGTCACATGTCAATAAGGGCATCTAGGAAAGTACCTGAGCTGCCCAAACCCATTTTCACTTAAATATTATTTCTGTTTTATTTAGCAGAATCTTCTTAGTTGTTTATACGGTTGGACAAATGTACGAATTTAAGATTAGTTGCAATATCATTTTATGTCCGATAGGTTTGTTTATACGGTTGGACAAATGTATGAATGTACCAAGATCTAATTTTTAATTATTTTATTTTAAAATTTATTTTGTTGAGAAAGTTTGTGCCGATAGGTTTGTATACTTTATTCGGTTTTTATACATGTGCATGGATATAACAACACTTTTATGACTCATTTTATGAAGTTTTCTTTATAGAAGTGCTCTTCAAGGTACACATAAGGCCATTCAAGGTACACACAAGACCATTCAAGGAATCACAGATGAAAAGTCTCTTGATCAATAGAGTGTCAGTTAACTTTGATAAGATTGAGAGCACCGTAGAAGCACTAATTTTAAGTCAAATATGGCTCACATTTAACACAAATTTATAAATCAAATATGTCTCACATTTAAATATGAATTTTCTATATCAAATATTCTTTATATATTTTTATGGTAATCAAAATATAGCATAAAATTATGATATTAAAAAACATATCTTAACTTTAGATATTACCTTTTTTAATTAATTAATTAATTAATTATTACTTTATATATATTATATTATTTAAATAAATATTAATAAATATTTTTATTACTTTTTAAAAACTCTTGCACTAATAATGTATTATAATATACAACTCATCACTTGTATATACCAAATTACTTATATACATTTTAATACAACTTAAAAAAAATCTCATTACATGTTTTAATGCTTCAACCATTATAAATCACAATTCCCCAGTTATTTTCTTCTCCAAAGTTAATTATGAAAACTCTTACTATTACAAATTCACAATATGTGTTACTTCTTGAAATCTTACTATCTAAAAAATAATAGGATGAGGCTCACTTTTATTTGTAATAAGTAATATATTTAATTTTTAATTACTTAATTTTTTTTTCAGGTGTATTTATAATATCTAAAAATATTTGTAACTATTCTATTTCAAATACAATGCACTTATTCACTTGTACAATCGACCCTTTTCAATTTTTAATTATTAAGGATCGGTTAGACACCAATTATATATATATATATAAAAGGAAGTAGATATGATTAAAATTTATTTAAAAATTAAAAGTATTTTATAATTCAAAATAAGCATTCAAATATTCAAGTTGTTGTTGTTGTTATTATTATTATTATTATTATTATTATTATTATTATTATTATTATTATTATTATTATTATTATTATTATTATTATTATTATTAATAATTTTAGATAAAAATAAAGTTTTGCTATTATTTAGTATAACTCAAACACTAAAATAGCTTTTTTCTTATTATTTTTATGTGTTGTTTGCCTATTATCTTGGTAAAAAGGATAATTTATGTTTAACCAAGTGATCAGAGTGAATGCATAAGATTTTGAGCATGGATTTTGAAGATTATAATTAAGAGAACATAGTGATAAAAAAAAAAATTCAAACTTCTTTATTTTTCAAGAGCATTGGTTTGTTCTAGACATCATTTTAAAAGTACATTGCACTCCAAAAAAAATATATCTATTTAACATGAATTTTATAGATAAAATATGTTTCACATTTAAATGTGAATTTTACATATCAAATACTCCTCCTATAATTTTATGATATTCAAAATAAAATAAAAAACTACGTTATTACAAATACACATATTAATTTTAGATATACTCTTTTCTTTAGTTATAAAATTAATTAATTAAATAATTAATATTTTATGTATATACTATAATAATTAATTAAATATTAATAAGGATTTTTATTACTTTTTAATCAAATCTATTAGTTCATATTGAAATTATATAAAAATATAAGAATGATAGTCCTATTGTCAAAAAAAAAAAAAAAAAACAATACTAATACATTATAATTATGTGTGTATGTTATAGGAAAAATAATAATAAAAATTATTTTTTAAACATTAATAACCAATAATTATGGTAAGATGAGAACACAACTTTTTCATGTACAACAATCATTAAAAAATGAAGATAATATTTTAATTAATATTTTTAATATTTATGAAACTTAATGTTCACTATTACAATATGTTATTGATTCCATTTTAGAGAAAAGCAATAAGACACAGGAGAATATATAAATTTATATTATCATTAAAAATACTACCATTCCAATATATCGTTATATAAATAGATATGAACCAACTCCTTTCAATTGTCACAAAAATTGTGGTGGATAATAATGACAAATGCATCTTTATTATATCTTATTTATATTTTATTAAAACATTTATTTAATTTACTAAATAGAAAAATGATCAAGGTTGGAAGGTTTGCTTTTAGTTTTAATTGGATATGATGGTGACCGAGTAATATCACATTTACTATATTGATCTCCAGTATTTCATGGAAACTTGAAGAACCCATTTTCACCCTAACCTTTACCCCATGAATTCTTTACAATCCAACAAGCTTCATCACCAGATGTATACGCCACTACCATCATTGCATGGTTGATTTCAGTGCCACATGTACCTATGAACAAGCCCTATCATCCATAAACACAAAATTAAAGAGAGTTGTTTGGTCAAAATCCAAGATAATTATGTGTTGAAAATAAAACATTTATTTAAAAAAATACATCTAATAAGCAATTACAGATTTATATTGTTGGAAATCATTTCCAACTGCAATAGACACACTGACTGGTTGTTTTGCTACAACCTTTTATAAATTATTCTCGTTGCTAAGAAAAGGTGTGTAGCCATCAATTGTTACTACTTTTTTCTGCCCAAATTAAACAATTATGTTTCTATCAAAACTTCAAAATTATTATTTAAAAAAAAATTAACGACTTAGGTTAAGGAGAATTTATACGCAAACATTTGTCATCGATATATTCAAACTTGCATCAACATTCTAATAGAAATATTTATTTCCAAATGGAATTTAAAATGAGATTAGTTTATATTAATTTTTAATTTTAATCTTAAAAAAAAGTTAGGTTTGATATTAATTCAATTACTTCAGCACTTATTAAGAAATATCTCACTCCTAATTTTTTTTAAAAAGGTGCGAGCAGGAGGGGGCCCATAAACCATCAAAATAAAGTTAAATAAGGCTAACCAAGAAGAAGATTGAGCCATTAAAACTAAAGACATAATCAAAAAATTATAAAATTGAGTGGCTAGTAGATCACTGCATTCTTATTGCAAATGCCTTTTTGAGCTTTGTAAGGGTAAGCAACCTTTATTTCATAATATATTGAAATGTTGTAGACTATACACCTCTAGTACAACCCTGGTTAGCAAAGTTGCAGTCCAATACTTCTTGCTCAAACAAAGATATCAATTTCCTAGTCTTAATCTAATTAATTCCTTTAACTACTGTAATTGCTGAGAATATCCAACAAGATCATGTGAAACATGAAACAAAAACCCATTTAACTAAAATAGAATTTTCATAAAACAAGTTTTTAGCAAAATGAATATGAGGGTACTTACCACAACTACCTTGTTTCTTAACACTTGTTACAACACATTTCGCCCTCCAGTCTATAGATTTTTTTAAGTCAGTATCATGTATAGACTGATGGGGAGAGCTGTTATGATGGACATTTTCCATAGAGAAAGTAGGGAACACGATACCAACATACATACTCATGAATTTGTCATTGGTGAGGTATGAGAACTCATTTAGGACCAAAGAATATGATTCATTTCTTCTATTATGGGAGTCAATGTAAAGCAAATTATGTTTGAAAATTTGAAATCGGGTTTCTTTCTTGTCAAGGTCATTTTATTTGTATACCTTACCATGCTCAGCCAACCATTGATCATAAAGTAGAAAGAGAGTTTCATCAAAGGTCAAATCTGTAGTGTCATATCCTATCATAGAAAATTCATTTGAAGAGGAGGACTCCAATACACAACAGAGACAATAACACACATAACATTTGAACAAATGTCAAAATCCCCATGTTGAAATCAAATATAAAAAACATTAATCATGATTACAACCATTTATTAATGAAAAGTAGATATGAAATTTGAGTATAAGAGCTACGCAGTTCTTTAGATTAAGTGATAATTATTTAGATAGTATTTCTTTCCTAAAATAATAAATAAATAGTATTTTCATGTGTACATCATGATACTAAGCTTTAAATAATATCTTAAAGGCCAGTTACTTAAAATATACCTAAATTATAACCCAAAAAGATTATAATACTTTTTAATATTCTACAAGTAGTATGATATATCTATAATTATTATTAATATTGAATTATATTAAAACTACAATATAATATTAAATTATAATTTTATTTTATTTTATATTATAAAAAACATAATGGTAGATTACATCTAATAAAACAACAGAATAAAACCTTCGTTCCATCTCACAATTTGAAAATTTACCCAAGGAAAATATATGTATTCTAAAACTTTATTTTAGAAACATGACATATTTTAGTGCACTCTTTTAATTATATATATATATATATATATATATATATATATATATATATATATATATATATATATATATATATATATATATATATATATAATGTGGGATTTTTAGAAGTGGAGTGAATAAATTATCTTATGGATTGATTATTTTATGCTTTGACATTTCCATTAGTCCATCGTAAAAATGCTTGTATTCCTTTGATGATATACTTTCAAGTTTTATATTTAAGGATATCATGCCTTCCTTTAAATATGATGTTCCTAAAATTTGATGTGGCAATCATATTGGGTGGTCATGTCAAGTAGTAAATTATTAGTATAACAAGTATATTAGTATTTGTTTTGATGGTGCAAGGAATCTCACAAGAGATTTATCTTTATTTTTTAATTTTATTATGTGCTTATTAGTGTGAAGCAGGGGAGGAGTAATAAAAAGTGAAACAAATTTTGTGAAATGAATTTTTGTGTGTTTATTAAGAAAACTTACATTTGTTTTAGACACTGTGAAAGAGGTATTACACAAACTTACTACCTTTGCTTTTCTAATATTTACATATATGTTATCTATCATTATTTCATAGCGTTCAAATGTAAATAAAGGGTTGATATATAGATCATACAATAAACATACTCTTGATACAACATTGAAGGTCAACCCTTGATAATCAATATTGCCAATATATATTGTCACTTTATTGAGAGTCATTCCTTGTGTTTTATGTATAGCTAGAGCCCATGCATATTGATAATTGTTTTTTGGTAATTACTCCTTGATAGTTTCTAATGAGGTTTTGTATTCCTTCATACGGTATTGTAATATGTTGTGTAGAGAGGAGACATTTCATTCTATAGTGAGCTCAAGCATTGGTGAAATGCTAGACAAGGGGAAGGCTATACAAAACATGGAAGTGGAGAAATATTTTAAGGTGAATTGGGTGGTCATGGTTAGGGGAAATGATAGGGTATTTCAAGTGACGGACTCAATGAACCTTGGGAAGATACATACTCAAAGTTCAATGACATGTCATATCTATCAATGCAATTTTATTCATAGATAAAAAGAAGCTACAAGATAGGTTCTGAGACATCAATGTCTTATACCCACATCAATGACATTGCCTCTTTGATTTGGGATACACATCAGATGATAATCCTTGTCATAATCAAATCAAGTCTCTTAACATTACCATCCATATTTGATGGTAAAATAAACCATTCAAATATGCCACCACCTTCCAAGATATGAATCCTTAGCAAAAAAAACCTACATCCTTGGTAGCCTCTTTGGGATAGATCACATGATTTCAAAATACCTAGTCTTGGCATCACCATAAAGGAGAAGGAGATGGAAGATCTTGCAACCGTTGAAAAAGATTATACATTTGATTAAAAGGTTGAAGATGACCATCATAATTATGAAGTGGAATGTATTATCAAGGATGGAGAACACCTTCAAGTCATCCCTCAAGAGGTGATAGTCTTAGATGATTTTCATGAGACCAAGGTAGAAGAAGTAGCTCTTGAAGATGATAATGAGAAATGAGATCTATGGCAGAATTTTAATGTCATATGCAAATAATTTGATTATTTGGTTGAAGTTTATTATTCTCTAAAATATTTCATAGATAATGATAAACCCAATCTTGTTGATGAGTCTAATGAATATGAACTTGAGTGTGCAATCAAACATAAAGATGGAGCTCTTTCTATTGGTCAAGAACCAACTTGCATGAAGCCACTTGATAATGAAATAGAGCTTGAAGAACATCATATTGATGACATCATACATCAAGAAGAGAAGATGGAAGAGGTAGTGGTTCTAGGTGATAAAGAGAACAAGGATGATTGGTAGCTGCAAATAGAGTTACTTCAAGAGCTTGAAGAGCTTTGCCAAGTTCAAGGCCAAGTGTATGACAAGGTGAAAGAAGAGGTTTCCATGGAAGATAATGATCAATATTGGATAGAATTTTCAAATCTCCTTGATGAGATTGAAGATTTTGTAGCTGAGAAGATGCCTTATTTTGTTGAGAACACTATGGAAGACAAGAAGGTATGCCTTGCTCAGTCATCATTTGAGGTTATAATTGAGGATCTACACAACAAGGTTGAATATGTTTGTATGTAAGAGGAATTATTTTACATTGAAGACTTGTTTAAAGATGGTCTACTTGAGAGTATGATAATTGAAATGCCAAAGAAAAAGTCTGATCCAAAAAAGATCCAATCCAAGAAGAAGCATGCTTTACACCATATTTCATCTCATGAAGAAGGTGATGCTTCAAACTATCCCTTTGATCTAGGAGGGAGGTATGCTCATTATTAGTTGTACATAATAGGTTATTTCTTGATTCCCCTAAGTGGCTTGAGTACATGTGTGTGTCTTGTGTTTGCTTCCTTTGTTGTGTGTGTCCTTTACTTTATGTGGTTGAGGTAATCTTAGTGTCTTGTCTTGATCAAAGGTTTGTGGTCAATGGTAAAAGGTTTTATTATTTGTCTCAGTATTTATATGACTCCTAATCCAAATGGACTAATAATTTTACTGGTCTAGTTAGTATAGTATGCATACTACCCTTATGAGTTACCAATTTGTTGACCACTATTGACTTTCATGGCAAATTGGGGCGCCCCTAGTAAAAATCTTGATTTCTAGACCTAAAAAGGGGTATAATGTATTATCATGTTTTTTTTTTGAGGTCATTGGATGTCAATTAATATTTTAATAGCTTTGGTAAATTATTTTCTAGGTCCATTTATCATTTTGAGTCATTTTAAGGGTAAAAAGTAATGCATTTAATGCTTTGTATGGGTTTATTTGAAAATGTGCAAGTGCCAAAGAGTTTTATCATATTAAATTTGTCTTAATATATTTTTCTTAACTTTTAATAACAAAAAATTGCTAGGTTACTCATAAAAAGGTAGTTTTTAAAAAGAAAAGAGTGATTTTAGCACTTGTGCATCCTTTTTGAGAAGCGTGCCACTTGGAAAAGATGTAAAAGTGTATTTTCAGATCCAAAACACTCATTTACTTGATTTAATTGATGTAGGGGTGCCATTTTTGTTCCAAAACTGTTCTACTACATTTTTTCCCTTTTTGGCAGATTGAAGTGACACTCAAGTTTTTACTCGGTATGGTCAACACAATGGGTTTCAAGTCAAAAAATTTTGGATGGTGATATTAAATTTAGGGTGACATATTTTCATAAAAATAAGTTTGGTAATGGTGGACTTTTATTTATGAATCATCTATTTGAAGTTGACCTTCCAAAATTGCCTATCAATCTATGTAGCCTTCAGGTTTTGGTCTTTTTTGAGAAAATTCATATGATAAACTTGATAATTTTGGTTCTAGAGAATGTTTTCTTCATCATATGATGTATTACATAGTTTATTGTATGTTTTAAAGTGTTTCCATGAGTCAAATACCTCAGTTTACAAGTGTAAGTCATTGGAAGACTACTGGACAATTTTCACTTGTTGAAGTTTCTTTCTTCCTTGAAAATGGATTTTGGTGGTTGTTTCATGTGTTATAATATTAATTTATTCTATATACTCTCTAATAAATCTCAAAATCAAGTGTGAAGACCACCTACTAAAAGGTGATGCTTAAAACCTAAGTTGATAAATCAAGCTCATAATAGCCATGAAAGAGTACCTATAGGTGCATATAGAAGAGATAGTGTACGAAATAGGTTTTATCTTATGTTAATTCTCTTATTATATGAAGGTCTCATTGTAAGAGATTAATAAATGCTAAAGAAGATCATAAGTCACAGTTTCCATGCATAACACTCAATCTCTATGCTCCCTACTTGCAATACAAAACATATAACTACAGGATTCCATCAAATAGAGATTTGAAAAAGATGTATAAAGAGAATTCCAAGCTATAAAAAGTCCTCATAGGTTTATGGAAGTGATTTTTATTGCTAGGATCTATTGACAAGCTAAGGAGAGTGAGGTGTTACTCCAAATGTGAACAATTTTGAGTTTTGGGACTGAATATCTAAAGAGACAAAACAAAGCACCTCCCATTTTTAGATGTTTTGAATATGAATGCTAGATAAGTTATTTTGGAGTCTAGATAACTTCATTAGATAGTCTCATGATAGGAATAACACTATGCAAAAGAGGGAGATCCTAAAGCTAGTTAGGCTTAGTGTTTGAGAGTCTTAAAAGTATGCATTTGGACACTAAAATCAAATAGTAACATCTATAGGTCCTGAATTGCAAAAGAATATTTCTACTCTCAAGATGATAATGTAACTTTTTTTCATGCTAGGAGGACTTCCCATGACTCAAACGATATTCATGTCATAAATAGCACTTAGAGGAGATGATGAGGAGGGTTTTGAATTCCCTACTATTATCTATTATTCCCACTGACTTAACTAGTGTCCCATTAAATTAAAGAACTTCCTTACTACATTGTTCATATTTCAAGTCTAACTTATCTGCTACAAGCTTAGGCATAACTGAGTTACTAACTCCACTATCAAATATATAGTTGTGGACAAGTTTGTCTCCAACAATGAGGAGGTAGAAGGGTGAAGGTTTTTAAGTTTTAGTATAAGGTTCAACTATGTGAGTTAGAGCATTAGTGATAAGAACTTTACTATGATTTGATGGCTGAGGGATAAGGTGGATTTGAGACAATTACTCTTGAAGGAGCTCTTTTTGACTAGGCAAGTGAAGCATTTACCAAAGAGACATAGATGCCTTAACACTCTTTAAAGAATCCACAATGTTAAAATAAGGAGATTTACCTTTTATTGTGTCCTTGAAGGTAAATAAGTGCCTTGAGATTGAGGCATTGGTACACTTTGATTCACCCTTCCAAAAATTTTATTTGATGTAGGTGTAGAAGTTGTAGGAACTGTCACACTTGCAGTCACATCGTTCGACCTTGTAAGATGACTATTTGAACTTATGTGAACACCATGGGAATCTCCCAAGGCCTTCCTCTTTACTCTATTATTATTTGCAACTAAAGAATTACGATTGAGAATAAAGGTGTATTCTACTAAATTTTTTGAAAGGTTCACTCTTTGAGGTTGCCATCCTTCATTTTCTTACATGAGGTTTTCATATTTTACTGATAATTGAGGAGTAAATCCTCCTTGAGAAACCAAATATTGCTCCCCACCTTAATTTGTATCCATGAACTATCCTTTCTACCATTCTTCTCCTTGCACCAAGTTCCTATGAACCGGTACCATGGATCTAATGTTGGAGGTGGAAGTTGGGTTATATGCATTGGGTGGACTATTGAAGTTAGGTTATTATTGACCTCTACATTGACCATATTCCTAAGCTGAGAATCTATTTCCTTATTAAAGATAGGAGTAGGGTTTTTGATTCAATCCATACTTTAGATTGAGTTGCCTAACTTGAGCCTCTAAGGCCTTAGTCCTTGCCTCTCAATTAGTAGCATAATTTGCCTTGTTAGGAGCAGTTCTAGACTTGATATTTACATTTGAGATTTGATCAACACTTAGAGTATCATCATACATATTAAGTATCAAAGGCATGGACACTTTTGGAGGCAACTTTCCAATTTGTATTAGGCCATTCTTATCTCTAATGGCAAGGTCATAAGCTTTAGGTAAGGTGTAACCATGCATGGATTGTAGAATGATGGTTATGTTAGTACCAATAGACCTTAGATATGTAGGAAACACAAAGCTTACAGGTAATCTCATGGGAGGAGGTAGCCTATGCCAAGTTCTTTGAAAATTTTCATTAAAGTCGTGCATAGTCTCCTTAGGGGCTCTTTGAATAACATTCATCGAGTGAATAAGTGATGTGTGATCACTTTTGTCTTCAAACTTTGATGTCAAAATCTCTCCAAAATTATCCCAAGTGGCTATGTAACCTTCGAGCAATGTCTTATATCAGTCAAGTGCCTTCCCTCTAAGGGGAATAACAAGTAGTCTAATGGAATTGTTGAACTCAAAGGCATTATGAAAGCTTTAGAAGTTTGAGATGTTCCTAATATGCTCACTAAGGGTGACATGACCTTCCCCATTGAATTTGAGAAAACTTTTGGTAGCATTATGGGGTATATCATCATATGCATTGAGGTGTATGGGGTATTCAGAGCTAAAGTCTAGGAAGGTATGCTGCCTAACCATATTGTCCTCAAGCTCTTATTCACTCTTTTGATATTCTTGGCTTGCAAACTCCTCTTGTTCTTCAAAGGTCAAGATAGGTTGAGGGTGTTGAACTTCAAGAGTAAGTTTAGGTTAGAGGAGTAGGTTTATAGGATTGATACCTATACTATAAGTTGACCTAGTAAGGACCATGAAGTATGGGACAAGAAATGATAAAACTTGGTCTATAACTAGATATTATGTTGAATTAAGTCTCAAAATGTTGAGTAGAACACCGTATGCAATTGTGATATTGTCAAGAGCAACATTCACATTGATAAGATGTCTTTAAGACAATGGTCCCACAGGGCATGCTATAATTGTTTTCACCAAATCTTGCACCCTAAATTTGGTTTTTCAAGCCTACTCAGATATTTGGGTAACATTGGAATACCTCTAGGCTTGTGGGTTGCCTATAGCCGAGGTAGACATCTAGGTTTAAGGGTTAACTCCATGGGTTACTCTTTGCTTGCTTATCACCTACACTAACTGCTTGCTTGGATGAAAAGGGATAGAAATAACATGGAAAGTAACATACTTTAATGAGGTGGAACACTAGAAAGAAAGAATCTTGTAAGAGACATTAAGTAGAGAGCTCATGCACCTAATCTAATTAGTTTTCCACCTTTGTGATTGAACTATTTATGGTTGGCTAAAGTTATATAAAGAATATTGTAAGAGACATTAAGTAGAGAGCTCAGGCACTAATTGGTAATGAGTTTTAAGTGGCCTAATTTGGGTATGAACTTGTTATTGCCTTGATTAATAAATGATACCAAATTTTTTTTTAAAGATCCCCTTTATAAACTTGGAGTAGGTTATCCCAACAAACTCTTAGGTGGATTATTAAAATTCATAATGGTATCTTTCAATACTTGGGGATTTATCATTACTCATGATATGAAGAGCTTGGGAGAGATCATGAAGTGATATATGAGCATCACATAGTCTTCAGTCAGTAAGTTTGAGTTTGAAAGGAACCATATTGAGGAATTCTAAAAATTCTTGAGCCCTATCAAATTTTTCCTTCTAATCTTGAAACACTAACTTAAAATGTTCCATAAAAGTAGAGGAGATGTAAAGAAGAGAAGTGAGTCTCATATGGGCTGAATTGATTGCCTTAATTTGGTCTCAAGGTTGTTTGGATTTGATAGTCTTAAATAATTCCTTTGAATTATTATTTCTAATTTTGAAATAATAGAGGAGAGTGCAAAGTTGAACCCCTTTGGTTGTATGATGATCCACCACTTTGAGTTCATTTTTGAGAGAAGTTTCATAGGTTTGAATTTATAAATTGAAAGGGTTATACTAGAAAATAGAGGCAATACTTTGTTATTCTTTGACCACATCATCTTCCCTGTGATTTCAAACATGAGTAATTTATTTTCCATAATGATAGAGAAAGGTTGTGGTGTGTCTGATATATTCATTCTACCATTATATCCAATTAGCAACATAAGGTGGTCGAGCCAAAAGAATCAAAATTTGGGCAATGAAGTAGATGTTGTCTTCATGGCTCAAGGGGGAGGTGTTAAGGATGAATTATTTATGTGACACCTTGTACTGATTATTGCTTTAGTCCACTTTCTAAGTGATTGGATATGTTCGAGAGAATATGTTTAGGATGTATGGTGACAAGGACATTGATAGTCACAAAAGAGAAAATATTTTTATATAAAAGAATATAATGATCTAATATCTTAAGAAATGTGTAGATATGAAGTGTAGAAGAATAAAATAAAAAATAAGAGTTTAAGGTTAGGGAGCTTGTGTTAACACATTTGCATAAGGAGAGGTTATCACATAGAACATATAACAAGTTAAAGTGGAACAATAAAGAATCATACAAAATATTATGGAAGATATAATATTTATGGCTCAGTTAAGGACTATTTTACATCATTTTGAATGTAAAAATAGTAAGCAAATAATGTTTAGACAATTATAAAAATAGATAATGTGCTTAATTTTTACCTTGGAGATGGTGGAAACAAATGATAACAAAATACAAAGATACCAACTTATAGTAACATCCAAATCAACTACACTTACAATTTGAATGTAAACATTCCACATTAAATGAAACACAAATATTTTACCAACTTATAGCGGCAATGGAAGTAAAGCACATTTTATAAAAACAACACATATAACAAATATGGGAGTCCCTTCAAATTATTTGGCCCATATTATAATACACTCTAATATAAACTCATATTCCATTCAATGTCATTAGTTACACAATAGAGCAAATGATGGCACAAATTTTTAAGAAATTTATTTGACATGATGTGACATGTTGAACTATTTTATCAGTGTGGATGGAATTTGGTCCATGTAGACTCATGGTAATGGTAGTGGTAGCCGACAATGATAAAACCTTGAAATTTATCATGTATTTACCATTGCCATGTAGTCTATAAAGCAAATCCTTAAAATTTTGTGATAGATTGTCTTGATCTAAAATACCATATATTGTAGTTATTTCATAAGCTTTTAATCATTAGTACTAGGAAGTGCAAGAATTTTGTCAGTTCTAGTAAGAAGTATACTCTTAATGGTAAGAATTAAATGTTTAATGACGTCCTTATGTCACCATATCATAATGTGGTTTATCAAATAGTAACAAATATGAAATAATTGAAACACAAACTAGATGAATTAGAGGATATCTTTCAGTCACCTAAATAAGTTCCTACATACTATACACTAAATAATAATTTTGATTTGATCCATCAACTACCTCTACCTCAAACCTCTTTATACAACATACCATTTCTAGAGAATGAATAGATCAAGTTGTAGATCCATCAAATCATGGATAATGGACACATCATGCCCAAATCATTGCCTTGTAGAAACCCAATTGTGTTTGTGTCAAAGTTATGAATCAATTAAAAAAATCTTAACATGATTAACATGAAGAATTATTATTCTCATTTAAATATTATGGAATTTTTCTGCCATATCCATGGTTTATAAGTCTTTTCCAAAATTGATCGTAAGTTTGGGTATCATCATATTCATGTTAAACCTTTAGACATTTGGAATATAGTCTTAAAAACAAAGGAAGGATTGTTTGACTAGTTGATTATGCCTTTGAGATTAACTCCTATAACGAATTCATTCATTTCAAGATGTTGAATGGCATCCTTAGGCCCTTTACCTATGCCATTTTTAAAATCTACCTTGATGACATCTTAATCTTTAGAAAACATGGGATGAACATCTACACCATGCTGAACTAGTGTTTCACATTTTTTAGAAATATATTTTTGTGTTAACATGAATAAATGTTAATTTTTCATGCAAGAGATAAAATATTTGGGACACATCACACACAAAAGGAGTGCATGTGTGAACCTAACCAAGATTCAAGTTACACAGGAATGGGAAGCACTAAATAACTTTACATATAATTCAAATCTTCTCATAATTAGAAAATTATAAAAGAGATTTGTGTTTAATTTTTATCTTTTAAACCAAAATACCAAAGGTGGAATAAAATAAAGTTTCATTTAGTCAGTTTCACAACAAAGATAATTCGATGAACTAAAATTTAGACTCTATTTTGTGTTAATACTTATTTTACTTGACTATAAATATGGAAGATCATCCAATTCATTCAATAATAAAATCGACTATCACAAATAGGTATTGAAAACACAAGTCCTAGAAAAGAGTTAATATCTATTATAATGGATCAAATAACATATGATTGGAATAAAAGTTATCTTTAGAGTATATATTCATGCCAGATGATGAGGGAGTAATTAGGGATGGTGAGGGTCAATGACGGAGGGTGAGGGATGATGAGGGTCAATGAGGGAGTGATTAGTGATGACGAGGGATGAAGAAATATTGATTAGGTATTATGAGGGATGAGAAGTGAGTGATTATGGATGATGAGGGATGGTGATAATCAATGGAGTGATTAGGGATGATAACCCTGAGTGATTAGAGATGATGAGAGACAACTAAGGTTAATGAAGGAGTGATTAGGGATAAGGAGAGAGTGAGTAGGGATAAGGAAGTGATTAGGTATGATGAGGGATGAGGAAATAATGATTAGGGATGATGAATGATAGGGAGGGAGTGATTAGGGATGATGAGAGATAGTGAGGGTCAATGGAGGAGTGATTATGGATGAGTAGAACACCATATGCAGCTATGATAT
The DNA here is from genome assembly GCA_037957365.1 of Torreya grandis. Lineage (NCBI taxonomy): Eukaryota > Viridiplantae > Streptophyta > Pinopsida > Cupressales > Taxaceae > Torreya > Torreya grandis. The sequence continues at coordinate 498,898 of JARHVA010008128.1, forward strand.
TGTCAAGACCAACATTCATGTTGATAAGATGTCTTTAAGATAATGGTCCCACTAGGCATGCCAAAAATTTTGTCACCAAATATTTTACCCTAGAGTTTATTGTTCAAGCCTACTCTAATATTTGAGAAACATTAGAATACCTTTAGGCCTATGGGTTGCCTATAGTATATGTAGACTTCTAGGTTTAAGGGTTAGCTCCCTAGATTGCCTTTTGCTTGCTTATCACCTATAATAATTACTTGCTTGGATGAAAATGGATAGAAATAACATGGAATATAACCTACTCTAATGAAGTGATACACTAGAAAGAAAGAATATTGTAAGAGACATTAAGTAGAGAGCTCATGCACCTACTATAATTAGTTTTTCACATTTGTGCTTGAACTATTTATGGTTGGCTAAAGCTATAGAAATAATCTTGTAAGATATATTAAGTACAGAGCTCATGCACTAATTGGTAATGAATTATAGGTGGCCTACTTTGCGTATGAATTTGTTATTACCTTGATTAATAAATGAGACCAATAATTGTTTTAAAGAGCCCCTTTGTAAACTTGGAGTAGGTTAGGCCCAAAAAACTCTGAGGTAGATTTATAAAATTCATAATGAAATCTATCAATGCATGGGGCTTTATCATTACTCATGATATGAAGAGCTTGGGAGAGCTCATGAAGTGATACATGAGTATCACATAGTCTTCGGTTTGTAGGTTTGAGTTTGAAAGGAACCATATCGATCAATTCCTAAAATGCTTGAGCCCTCTCGATTTTTTCCTTCTAATCTTGAAACACTAATTTAAAATGTTCCATAAAATAAGAGGAGATGTAAAGAAGAGAAGTGAGTCTCATATTGGCTAGATTGATGGCCTTGATTTGGCCTCCAGTTGTTTGGATTTGATAGTCTTAAATAATTTCTTTGAATTCTTATTTCTAATTTTGAAATAATTAAGGTGAGTGAGAAATTGCACCCCTTTAGTTGCATGATGATCCACCACTTCAAGTTCATGTTTGAGAGAAGTTTCTAGGGTTTGTATCTATAAATCAAAAAATTTATACTAAAAAATAGAGGCAATAACTTAGTATTATTTGACAATATCATATTCCCTGTACTTTCAAACATGAACAATTTATTTTCCATAATGACAAAGAAAAATTGTGGTGTGACCAATATATTCATTCCACCATTCTATCCAATTTATTTTCCATAATTTGCAATGGAAGTAAAGCACATATTATAAAAACAACACATATAACGAATATCAGAGTCCCTTCAAATGATGGCATGAAGTTTTAATTGGTTTTTAATAAATTTATCCATGTAGAATTTGGCAGTGGCAGCCGGCAATGATGGGAATGGGAATGGAGTTCATTAATAGATAAAAATTTGACTAGAATTAGATGGCCCACCAACCACCTTAGTAAAATCTTGAAAACTCCATTTACCATGCAAAGTATGTCTTTGTCTCTAGCAAAGGCATTTGAGAGAAGAAAATTACCTTAGTCTTTCTGACAGTCTCATCTTAATTTTTTCCATGGTCTATATTAAGCATGGTTGCTCCTTAAATTGGTATGTAGGGTTTTTCTTTGCTCCATTTGATGTCAGTTTCTATTTTTTTAATTTGACATATGTATTAGATGCAACCTCTAAATAAAACTAAAATGTTTAAATTTTAAAAATTTATATAAATTAAATAATTGAATAACAATAAGTATTAAAGCAAGGTTTGACCCCTGTATTATTTCATGATACTTGTACTATTTTTTTGAGTAATATTATTCACATTTTCAATTTTAAATAATATTCATGTGAGTCGTTGAATTCATAAATGTAATATGTAATAACAATTTTGAGGATTTGACAAGGAATTACTTTTGACAACATGTTAAATTGTGGTACCACTCATATTTTCTTGTCAGCATCAAACATAACAATATGTTGATTGTGCTATTGGATTTGTAAATACATTGTCATGGCTCTTCAATGGACTGTAACTTATTTTACCACCTGGTTCATTACGTGTTACAGTCAAATGAAGAGCCACCTTATTACTATCTAATACATTCTTCCTCATTCCCATGGGGTAGAACAAATAGGGTTCATTAATATATTAGTTAAAGCTTGATTTTTAACCAAATAGTTCAAAATACAAAAATATCCCAAAATATGCACTATAGTGAACTGCAATGTATGTGTTTATTACCAAGGAATTAAAATACGAGGGTCTTAATCTTTTTCATTTTATCATTCCATGGACAGGACACATTCATTTTATGCCTTTAGTAAGACAATCAGATTAAGTTAATTAATCCATTTTAAACATTCTAGACCTCATAAGGGATTGAGTATAACATGCCATAATTAGCCATCACATCTTTTAAATCAATACTCATATTTCCTATCAGTATATAATACTTTATAAGGAAATGAAAAGAGGAAATTTGAGTTAGAAGGTATGCACCTATTTATATGAGCTTGTTTATTGATCAGAAAACTTCATCATGCTCATACTTTAATACTAGTTATGAGGTGAGTTGGCATCATGATCCATTGGCCACCCATATGACATTTTCCCATATTCCATAGGGTGAAGCTGAAGAATCCATTTCACTACCCTACCCTCTTTAGCTATAACATTTTCCATTGAAGTAATTCAATTTGGTTAAGAACCAATGCATTCAAAAATGCTACAAAATCTTTCCATCAAGTGAAAAATATACCTGGATAATATGGTTAAGAGTTAATGCATTCAACAATGTTTCCTAATATTTTATTTAGCCAAATAAATTTGACCAAGTTTTTCCTTTTCCATAAACTTGTGTGTGCATTACATTAAGGTGGATCAATTTGGTTATGTATTTATACACTGAAATATTGCAAAACATTATGAGGCCTGGGAATGAAAATTTATCCTCCATTAATCAATGTGATCTTTAACTAATATAACTCGATCTGATCAAACATTGCATCATGTAGTTTGACCATTTATCTCAGTTGAGTAGATCTAACTAATATTTTCTCTCTCATTAAATTATGTTTTTTGTGAAAAAATCTCTCTTGGTGTTTAGTCTTGTTCCAAATCCATGAAATAATAATACATAACATTGTAATTATGTTTGAGTTTAGCTTAGCCTTTATATAAGTTCAAAACATGTTATGTTTTTAACCCCTAATCAAAGCTATATGCATATTATGCCTTAATGTTTTTGATTTAAATCCTTTGGATCCAAGTCGAGCTTAATGTTTTAGCTATTAGACTAATCTAATTAAAGAAGAGTTGAGTGTTATTGGTCCAAGTATGTAGATATACTGATATACAATCTTAAAATTTCAATTTGAGTTTCACATCTTTTTATAGGATTTCCTAGAACATGTTATTTGTTAATGATATGATCATTTAGAATAATTATTGGGTCATTCAAAGAAGTGGGTATTCCTAGTCATTGAGCATGTCTACATGTCTTCATCATGGCATCACGATGCTCTAAAGTCATGTGACATACATCAATATCTTTTCCATGTCTTCTGATCAATGCTAGTCATTAATCCTTGCTATATGTGGTATCACAATGTTCAACCAAGTCCAATCATTAGACCACACAAACATGTATGTGGATGGTCCAAGATTAAAATTGACATCCATATAACATATCAAACCATCTAGACCACCAAATGCATCCCATGGAGATGACATGTGGAAGCAATAACATCATTAGAACTTAAACCTAAATTTCATTATTCAAGTCGAAAGAGAAGAATGAGCAATGACAATTTCATGGATGTCTTTATTGTAAAGTCTCAATGTCCTTGGGACACTCAAAATCATTTCACCAATGGATATTGTAGGACAAGTCGGTAAAAAACATAACACTATTTTGAAATGGAGAAATAAAATCCTAAGCCAAGCATCTATGTGAAAACTTTATTGCCATCATATGAGATAAAGTCATCAATCCATCACTAATGCCATAAGTCTATAGTTTCCTACAAAAAAAGTATCTACACATTTATTTTGGTTGAGAACACAGTTACTATTGATGGCATCAATGCTTTGCACCTAAAAAACATTTAAATGGTTTTGACCAATCACAACAAAGATAAATGCCTTTTTCATGTTTTTTGTTAAAAAAACACAACTTGACTATTATAAAATCATAAATTTTTCCATACACAAAAGATAATGATTTTTGATTGGTCTAAAAGGTATAGTTTAACTAAAAATTAAATCAAAATGATTCTTTAGTATACACCTTCGGAACTGATAACACAAAACTATGGAGGTTAAGAGTTGCCATTTTGATATTTGTTTAAATATGCTAGACGTGGCATGGGGAAACCCAGATGTTTTGGAGATATCTAGTGGTGGAGAAAGGAATCTAGGATTATTAGGAATCAAATTCAAAGTTGGAAGATAGTTTGTCATTGGGTTGGTACTTGTTAGATATTTGAAGGAGGATGACACAATATGGTTATTGGAAGAGATCTGATGGAGGACGACATCACGGTAGGATGGCTTCACTCCCACCACCACCATCATCAAATTAATTTTCACACCACCATAAATGTTGTAAATCTCACCTATCAAGGCCAAATACCAACCCCTGTAGTTCAAAACTTTTCCTGGTACTGGTAAAACCATTCAAATCGATCTGAAACTGAGTATTTTTGCCTAAAAAGGAATATTTGTGGTCTTTAAATGATAAAATTAGTAATAAAAGGTCGTAAATGGGTCAATTTATTATGACCATGTTCATTTTAATCTATTGAGAGAGAAAAGATCAATTAGATCTATTCAGCTGAGATAAAGGGTCAAACAACATGATGCAATGTTTGATCAGATCTAGTTATTTTAGTTAAAGAGCACATTAATTAATGGAGGATAAATTTTCATTGCAAGGAATCATAATGGATTACAATATTGTAGTGTATAAATACAAAACCAAACCGATCCACCTTAATGTAATGCATTCACAAGTTTATAGAAAAGGGAAAGTCTGGTCAAATTTATTTTGCTAAAGGAAATATTTGGAAACATTATTGAGTGGATTAACACTTAACTAGATTATGTAGGTATATTTTTTAGTTGATGGAAATATTTGACAGCATTTTTGAATGCATTGGCTCTTAACCAAACTGAGTTACTTCAGTGGAGAATGTTATAGCTAAAGAGGGTAGGGCAATGAAATGGATTCCTAAGTTTCAATGTATGGACTACGTGCAAACATGATATGGGTGGCCAATGGATCATTATACCAACTCATATCATAACTGGTATCAAAGTATGAGCATGATGAAGTTTTCTTATCAACAAATAAGCTCATATAAATAGGTGCATACTTTTTAACTTAAATTCCCTCTTTTCATTCCCTTATAAAGAATTTTATACTAATAGGAAATCTGAGTATTGATTTAAATGATGTGAGGGCTAATTTTGGCATGTTATACTGAATCCCTTGTGAGACCTGGAATGTTCAAAATGGATTAATTAGCTTAATCTGATTGTCTTACTAAAGGCATAAAATTAATGTGTCTTGTCCATGGAATGATAAAATGAACAAGATTCAAACCCTCATATTTTAATTCCTTGGGAATAAACACATACATTGCAGCTCACTATAGTGCATATTTTAGGATATTTTTGCATTTTGAATCATTGGGTTAAAAATATTACATTAATTAATATAGAAATGAACCCTATTTGTTCTACCTCATGGGAATGAGGAAGAATGTATTTGATAGTAATAAGTTGGTAGTCCATCTTATACTAGTTTTAATGAGGATAATGGACCTTTCACCCTTGTGAGAGAGATTTTTTGGAGCCTAATAGAAACCTATTTAAATGAATGATTTTAGTTCAATTTTCAGTCAACTAATAATATAGACTACTAGTCATTGAATATTTTAGGGATTTAGTATGGTCATGGACATAGGATGTGTGTTGGTTGATTGACCATCCTGCACATTTTGAGATGCATTGTGATTAGTTCAGTTGTCCATATCTAAATAACCATAGAACACGAGGATAATAAATAATTAAATATTTGAGCACATAAACATCTATTTAATGTTGAATAATTTAATAATAACCTCATATATAAAATAGTAAATGGATGATCTCAAGAAGGAATACCTAATTATTTTTTGTGTAAGAAGAATCATTTATACCCTTCACAAATAAAGGAAATTGCTAGTAGTGGAATTAAATGCCTTTTAATTGGAAAGACTATTGCCTTAATGATGTGCATAGATCAACAACTAAAGATATATGCATCTTTCATTATAATGTCACTAAAGGCCTATACATAAATTTATATTCATATAATTGTAATCTACAAAGGGTTTTATATCAATTTTTGGCATTCACTTAAGCAATCAACATAAGGTTTAAACATGCCCTTAATGCTATATATTTTCTTAATTGACAAATGACTTAGAAGGAGATAATATTATTGATTCTTATAAAATAAAAGAAGGGCTTAAGGAAGAAATAAAATCTAAGTTACACCCATATAACTTGTCTAGATTATTTTTACTTATATAAAAGGGTATCCTCCTTTGGAATTAATTAATAAAAATTTAGCTGACTTAGCCATATGTGGTTTTGAACGTGCATGCCTTCAAATAGTCAAGATTTACTATTTAAGAATGGGTTGGATTTTTTATGAGGACTGAACACCCCTTTTGATTGGTGGATAGAACAATTATCATTAATTAAGGAGGCTACCTTTATAATCAAAGGAAAATGGCCTCATAAGCAAATTATTTTATTTGTTTAATTTGTTAAATTTCATTTGAATGTTTGATCTAGGATTATCCTTTTGTTATGTAGAGTTAAGGACTTAGTTTCATGCTTTTGCATTTTGTCACATGTTCTCGTGCTTGGTCGCATATATATTTACTTAGTCACTTGGTGTCAAATTGGCCTTGTTTTCATGGTTGGTCATCTTTTACCTAGCCAATTTTATGAGCTTCTGATATTCATCTTGTCATGCACTCATTCTTGTTTGGATGCATGTGATTTTGGATTGTGTTATTTTTGTCAGCATCTTATGTAACCAATTTCATTTTTTTTGTATTGCTTACTCATGTGTAAGCTTTTGCATTCCTTCACAGCCTACCATTTTTCAAATTTTCATAGTTTGTTATTAAGTCACTTGTTTTACATTTAGTGAGTTGAGCTTGACACATGTCATCATTTTGTCAAAAAATAACTTGTTGTAACTTTTTATAACGTAATAGTTTGAATTGACTCCTCTTTTCCACTTGGCATGATCTCATATTCCCATACTCTCACAAGTGCAATTTAAACCAACATACAGCTGAGGACTACAAGGTTGTAAGGTAATCCATGCTTGAAACTTGTCAAACATGCATTTAGTGACAACTTCACAAAATTTGACTTAGGCATTTCTATTGAGTATTCTATGGGCTTATGAAGCAGTCACATGTTTCCATGTGTATGCGTAGCTCAAGCTTAAATCCAAATGAATGTAACCCCATCATTCAATGCCATATGGCATAATGTCATAATGTCGAAATATGAAGGAAGTTGTAGCATGTCTCTATGCCATTACCCTCTTAAGCTCATGATCCAATCAATAGGTGTCAAGTGTCATTATGGAAGTCATTCAAAATGTAAAGGTGTGACTTGTATTTCAATGTTTAATCAAAGCTATAACTGTATGAAATGATGCCATGTAGCATCAAACACAAAGTAAAGTATTCATGGCATAACTTAACTAGAAATGCCCATGACTTAGTCAATAACGATGGCCTATGAATGCCTAATAAAAGTCGATGATCATCCTACCAATCAAAATTAAAATACACAAATATAGCATAATCTATATTTAGCATTTATTATCATTTAAATTACATTAAGTTCTTCTTGTAATCTTGGATAATTCTTGGCATTAGACCTAATTTTTTATGCACTAGTTTAAGTAATTAAACACTTATTTCACCCATGTTTCTATGCCTCAATAAAGCTATTTAAGTGATTGTTCTACTATGTGGACATGAGACAAAGGATGACCTTGAGGAGTATTATTTTGTGGCCCATAACCCATAGGTCCAAGAAAGTAACCTAGTGATTTATGAAATAAGACTAACTTGGTAAATCATCCATATTAATCCAAAAGGATTAATTATAATGGATGAATTTGTAATTTTCATTGTTGTGAATCGATGTGAAGTTTGGTGAATGTGTTTTTAAGCAATGTCTTCTTTTGCTTTGCACTATCAAAATTAAATTGATTAAACAGAAAAAAAAATAGTTAGTTTTGAGTAGCATGGGGAGGGTGTTACATATAACTCTAACAAGTACAGTTGAATGTAGTGCTAAGATCATAAAATGTCATATGATTCAGATGAATAGGTATATGGAGTCAATAACCCTAATTAAGAAAAAAAGGATAAGACAAATTAACCACATTAGTCACGATCATCACTAACATACTTCAAATTATACAGGCTACAAGACTTGAAGTGAAAATTTATGAAGGATTGGTACCCAATGAGAATTTATTCATTATGGTAAAATTTTAATATGTTGACACTAGCTACATTAAACCCATCCCTTGAGGAAGTGATTAAAATAACCCTTGTTGAAGTGAAATAAAGAGTATGAGAAATAATGGCACTTCTGGTGGAGAAAATGTTAAAGATCTTAGACAGATGAAATCAAATTGTGAACGACCCTAGATATTTTCATAAACCATGCAAAAATAATTGAGGAAGAATCCATCAAGGGAAAAAAGTAACTAATCAAAACACTAGAGAAAAATTACTTGGGAGTCTGTATTATGAAGGCCATAAGGAAGACTCGTTAGAATAGAAAATAAAACACATGGAGTTATAAAAAAAATACCTTTAAAAAGTATCTTGGAAAGATACATAAAAGATAGGCATTGCCACAAAGATCATCAATATTATTATAAGGTAAAATACTAAGAACCCATTCCTCAGAGTTAACACAAATCAATGGAAATTGCACATCAACATGTATGAAGGACTCATGTCAGGAGAGAAAAGAAACTTGAGAGATTGGAAAAGTTTACACACAAAAATCAAGATCAGGTTCCCCATATATATTGTAATATTGTATGATAAAAAACAAGGAAATTAACGCCAAAGGAATGTTTGCACAAAAAATAGACTAGGTACTTATCTAGAAATGGAGCATGAAATTATGAACATTGTGCTAAAATTCTAAAGGAAGGTGGACCCATAATGGATTTATTCATATAAATATCATGAGAGATTATGTTAAGAGACCATGATAGTGAAAAAGAGATAAGGTGGATTCTCTAATAAATGGGGGCTTCTCTAATGAATGGGATAGTGCCGATTCATACGGTTTTTTACATATCACTAACCAAGGAAGCATAGGCACACAAATGAAGCATGGAGATACCAAGATTCTACTAATAACCCCAATGACATCCTAAATAAATTTCCCATCAACCATATATGGTGGAAACAAAGAGGCTTCCATTTATTAGTTGTGTGACACGAGTCACATTGTAGAATGACACTTACATTATCTATGTTTATATCCCTCTAAAAAGATGTCTTCATGTATATGTGTGGGTTCATTAAAAATGGAAGTTAGCATTTTGATTGATTTTGGTTATTTTTGTTGACATGGTGTGATGAAAATATTGGCAATGGTTATAATACTTAGCTAATTAAGTCAGAGGCAAATCCCCAAGATTCCTCTCACATGAGACAAAATAGATGAAGATGTTTTTTGTCATCATTTAAAAGCTAACATGGGGAATTAGATGGTGGTTTTATAGACAATTGGTAATATATTTAATGGTTGGTAGCTACTAACATGGTATAAATATTCTCTTTCACATGGAGGACTTTGAAGAGGCCACATGTGGCTAGAATGGATTAGGTTGTAATTCAAAGTCAGTAGGAATGCATACGGAGCAAGTGGAAGAACATTTAGAAAGAACATTCTTATTGGAAATATAGATTCAATTTAGAGTGGATGAAGAGGAGAAGTGAAAGTGATGATGAGGGAGAAAAGTGAAGGTGATGATGCTGGAAGCCTTGTTTAAAGCTTCAAATTGATAACAGAATAAACACAAGGTTCAATTACGACATCAAATTTCTATAGAAATTTTTGTATTACAATTTTTATATTATTGTGATTCTAAATTTTTCCATTTTTTGGTTTGTGCTAATGCAATTGATATCCAAAAAAAAAATTATTTTAGCACCATTTATTCAGTCTCCTTCCATTATAGATCTTTGATGAGGATGACTGCCACATTTTTTACTTCATTCAAGTAGAAATACCCATCTTAGAATTACATGAAACACCTAGAAAAAAACAATGATAACAGAATGATAATTTTAAACAAAAAACCATTCTCCATTCTTAGAATGATAAATACCCAATAAAAAAAGTAAACAATTATGTAAAAGATCATATCTCATGATGGGGGCAACACTCAGTTGGATCTTATTTGTATTGACTCTGCATTCCCATATGAGGATGAAGAGTGGGCATCAAACAAGGATCAGATTTGATCTTATTTGTGTTGCTAATTATCTATCATCTGCTCTTGGAGAAGGGTCAAACCTCTACCACCATCCTATCTTTGCTCCCCATATTCCCCTGCCCTGGCTAACATGGTTACGTTCCTTCCAATGAAGAGTGGCACATAAAGCTTTTTCCTCTATTCTCCTATTAACCAAGTACACAAAAAAAATCATTAAAATATTTTTATATCTTTTAAAAAATATATGTTGGTGGATGGCATGACTACATACTTTACCATCATTTATCTCAATTAGACTATAACTATGTTAATTTTTTATTTTTTAACTTAATTTTTAAAACTTGTGAAATATATTTATATTTAATAACATTTTAATAATAATAACACATTTAAATTATTTTTAAAGTATCATGGGAATGCAGTCTTATTTTCATGTCAAATTTAAATTAATTTGAAAGTATCAGGGGAATGTAGTCTTATTTTCACGTCAACTTATATTTGTAGACTAATGTAGCATTATAAAATATATATTTAATTTTATCCTAGAGTAGTTGTTGAAAAATGAAAAACTTATTATGATGAATTCAATTTAAATTTAATTTAAATGTTTATAAATTTTATAATAACATGTACGGGTGTGTGTCGAATCTCTTAACCTTGGTCTAAGTTGAATAAAATGCCTTAAAAAAATAGAGAGATTTATTATCAAGTTATACGATTATTGAGATGGGACTATTTATATTATTCTCAGATGGAGTTTTATCATTTCAAATTGACACATGATGGTATATTTTATCTTTATAGTGATAAAATTTCCTTCATTGTGTTGAATCCATGTGAAATGGGTCTTTTTTGGTTAAATTCTTTGTAGAGAGGAAACATAAACACATAATAAAAAAATGCGGTGGTCTAATGAGTCTCATACACCTAAAAGACAAAACATTGTCTATATTGCATATGAAATGGGTCAAATTACTATGAATGAACTCTTAAAAAAACATTTACATGGAAATACACCATATGTGGTGGTATTTAATATGTTCTCAAACCATAGGTCAACAAAATCTTGCATATATTGAATGTGAAAGGGGCCCTGTTACTACAAATTATCTCTACAAAGGATGCATAAACACACAAAAATGACAGACGGTGGTCTAATATGTTCTCATCCCTAAATATTCCTCAATTTTTTTATTCCATAAAATAGGGGCCATGTTTAGTTGATTTATATTTACAAATGAAACATGAACACACACAAATGACACTTAGTGGTCTAGTTTCTCCCTATAGCCCTAAATATTCCTATGTTGTGTTGATTTCATGTGAAAGGGGCTCCTTTTAGTCATATTTTCTTAATAAATAAAATATGGACACATAAAAATGACACATAATGGTCTAATGTGTCCTCTACCATTAAATCGATAAATGTTGCCTCTATTGCATGTGAAATAGAACACTAATTGGAATTCATTATAAAAACTAGACATTGACACACACAAAATGATACATGTGGTGGTCTTTCATATGTCCTCTATCCCTAAATTTGACAAATGTTTCCTTTATTTGCTATGAAATGAGCCTTGTTACTGAAAAATCACTTTGAAAAGGATACAAGAACACATAAAAAAGGTACATGATGTTCTGATGTCTCCTTTACCCCTAAATATTCCCCCATTTCCTCAATTACATGTGATAGTGGCTAAGTTTAGTCAATTTCATATGTGTCCCTTGAGACTTAACCTTTTAGTGGATGTGACACGAAAGGGTAATCACTACTTCTTCTACTAGGAATCTTCATCTCACTCGACTCAAATGGATGAATGTGTTGTATCTTGACCAATAAATAATATAATATATAGATGGATGCATCTATGTGTGTGTTATAATATGTTCGATATATATTTATTACAAAAAATATATATTTATTTTATGTTTGATTTATGAAACATGTACACATTATCTACAATTAATGCATATGTGTTATTTTATGTATGCATTATAGTGTGTACATGTTTAGGTTTAGTAATTCCCAAGCTTGTATGTGATTTCAAGATTTTTGAATGTGAATTATCATCTTTTTAGCTCCCCAATTTGGTGAACTTATCCATGGATGACTACATATGCCAAAGAATGTATCTGATAATTATACTCTAATGCTGATAAGTGGGAGTGTATGTACTCGTGTTTCCTTATTTAGGGATGTGAAGAACCCTTGTACACAAGAAAAGATTGTAGATGAAACATATCTATATTATATGGATGTTTCATGCTCAAGAACATAACAAACCTCAAAGTTTGATCCACTGACCTTGATTTTGTGGTGGTGGTGCTACCAGTGAGTAATCTATGTGTTGTATGAGTTTGATATATAGTAAACAAAACTTTGTTATATATGAGTGAAGTTGAGAAAAATTATGTTCTCTATCTTTGTGAAGAACTATGATGATTTTTACGTGAGCACAAAACATGTTATTGTAAAAAAATACTATCTTTTTGATGGTGTAGAACCATAGAGGTGTTGGCACATAACACAAGGCACACTATGTAGATATCAATGTATGCATATATGTATAACACAAAGTGTTTTTATCTAATTCATTATTGATGTGGAAAGCATTACTTTTGTAAGATAGCTATAGAGAGGAAGATGATTTCCCTCATTTGTAAAGGTCGATCCACCCAAATGCAGCTTTTGTGAATGCACATTTCTTTGCACTAGAATGTCTATAAACCAACAGGTGAACTAAAAACAACAATTTGTTCTATAGAGAACACAAGGATGAATATCCCAACACTTATACAATATATTATTGCTATGATCAAAATGGTTTTAAATAATGAAGGAGTTTAGTGGGTGTCTATGAAGAGAGCATCTTCGTGTGGTTGGTGTTGTTGAGCCACAATATTTTCTTTGCACCAACAATGCACAACTATCATTGAGTCATATGCCTTAGTTGGTCTTGTTTTTGTGTTGGATTATTATGATTAGAATTATACAAATTTTTCTAAGGCTTATTTTATGCATAATGTTTTTGAGAAGCTTGCACTTATGATTTTACATGGTCTTGCTATAAAGACATGTTATTTTTGTCACTATTGTTGCTTCTACATAGAGCACAACTATGAAGATTGAACTTGGTTACATAATGACTTGTATGTGAAGTGTGGTTGAGATGTTCATACAGATTTTTTATCTTTGTGAGAGGAATTTTGGGTTAACAAAACATGGTGTTAAAGTGAAAACATAAAGGCTATATTTTGTAGAGTGCGGTGTGGAAGCATTATTGGTGCTTGACTACAATGACAAATGTATGAAACCTTCTCTAATTGTACTACAATCGATATAACCAAAACCCATTTTACACTTTCTCATCTCCATCTAGAAGGGATCTATGATGTTTTGGCCCATCTAGAGGGGGTATATGATGTCTTGGACCTTATATGATCTCTTCTAAATTTTCTTTAAATACTTAGTAAATTCATATAAATAATTTCTAGAACCTTTCATGTCTAAATGAAGTACAATACTTAAATATATTTATAGATAAAATTTAAATTTAAATTTAGACAATACAAACATTTAAGTTATTTTCTAATAATTGGGAGCTACAAGAAAGAAAGCGATAAATAGAAGTGTGTTTGACATAAAAGGGGGACACACAAGGAATTTTAAGCATAAGGTGAGATGTGGATAAGATGGCATTTTTAAAATAAGATATGATGTATCACAAGTTGCACAAGAGAGGGAGGATTACCACTATGGAAGTCAAAAAAAGAGTTTATATTATCCAACATAAATCAAATCAATCTAACATAACAAACATGAAACATAATTTATAAAATATAACTAATATATAAGTATCACGTGATAATTTTTAGATGTATCCAATAATATCCCACTTTAATATTCATGATACATATCAAATAAAACATAGATATGATATTTGTGCTTCTAAAAATCCTACAACTACTCCAATGCTCTTTTAGACCTTCAAAATGTCACGTGCATGGATAAATGTTTACAGTAATAAATTTCTAAAATAGATAAAATATACATTGAATATTACTCATCTACTTTTGTTGAAAGGTGTGAAGGCGTCCTTGTTTGAGTTATCTACATCTTTGAATCTTTGCCAAATAAAAAATACCTATAGAAATTTAACTATTAGAATTTGTATTAATTCTTGTATTAATTTAAATAAAATTGGCTGATCTTAAATTTGACATCCATTTAAGTGTCTTAAGCTAATTTTTCTTCTTGTTTGAAGAAGGGGATCAAAAAATTATGATATTTTAGATATATGATAGATTTTGGATCCCTTTCTTATTATGGAATATTTTTTTGATACTGATGCATCGACAAAATTAAAATAAGACCATCCATAAAAATTAAAATCATTTATAATTTTTTTTAGATAAAAACTATCAATAGAAAAAACCATATTATGAAAAATCTAAGAAAAAAATCTCTCGAGATTAATATATCTAATTTTTTTTAAAATAAATATATTTAAGATATCTATACCACTTTAAAATATATTTAAAATATTTATACTAGTTTTAAAACACTTAAAATGTTTTCTATAACTAATAATTTCATATCTAACCTTTTTCTATAGAAAATTAAGCAAATTGTAAAGGACACATGAAAATGCCAAGCAATCTTTGTAACATGAAATGGAGTCATAGACCAACGAAAATGAATTACAAGGGAAAAACTTATTAATTTAATTATAATTGAATACAAAGATATAGCTTGTACAAATTTACATGAGAAACATGTTAAATTTAAATTGAGCAAATTGTAAAGGACACATGAAAACGATAAGCAAACTTTATAATACGAACTGGTGTCATAAACTAACGAAAATAAATTACAATGGAAAGAGCTTATTAATTTAATTATAATTGAATACAAAGATAAATCTTGTACAAATTTACACAAGAAATTTTTTTAATTTAAATTAAGCAAATTGTAAAGGACACATGAAAATGCTCAACAAACTTTGTAACAGGAAATGGTGTCATAAACCAACGAAAACAAATTACAATGGAAAGAGCTTATTAATTTAATTGTAATTGAATACAAAGATAAGGATTGTACAAATTTATATGGGAAACGTGTTAAATTTAAATTAAGCAAATTGTAAAGGATACATGAAAATGCCAAGAAATCTTTGTAACAGGAAATGGTGTCATAGACCAACAAAAACAAATTTCAATGGAAAGAGCTTATTAATTTAATTATAATTGAATACAAAGATAAGGCTTGTACTAATTTGTATGGGAAACATGTTAAATTTATATTAATTTAGATAAAATTCAACATTGGCATTAAGTTACAAATGTAACGATCTAAAGCTCGGTCATTTTATTATTAACAATTGGTTTAGAGGTCCAAGTTATGTCAAAAGGGATTGTTTAGTAGGATACAGTTTGCTGAAACATCTTGGAGTCTAATGCAAAAGACTAACACTAAATCACATTTTAAGGTTGAGGATGCAAATCACATAAAACCAATAGACCTCAAGCACTCCATAAAGACAACAATTTCTAAGGTAATTTAGGCTCTATTCTACTGCTCCTATTCATGAGAGAAGTTTCAATCTCATCCTCCCCTTCCCTGTCCTTATCCATATAATGGTCTCTTGAAGAACTGGTTGTCATATACTCTCCATATCTACTGCTCAAACCCTTTCTACTGTCTATGGGTGACAATACGGAGCTTAGCACATCATTACCCACAACTAAATTCATTTTTTATTGAGATAGACAAATATAAATAAAAGACAAAAGAAAAACCATTCTTGATACCTAAAAAAGACACAACTCCTTGGCACACAAAAACACAAATATTTTTTTCTTTTTTGCTAATATCGTGCGGGTCAAACACAAGGGGACCAATAGGTTTGCAAGTTATATTAAGAACCTGTAACACTCAAAGGCTTGAAAATTATATATTGCCAAAATGCAACATTTGATAGGAGACACCACATAAGAAGGTTCTACTTATTAAATTGGAACACATGATACATTGACACACAAATAAGGAATTGAGCTTATAAACTGATGTAAAAAGCTTAATATTCGTTAAGCTTTCTATTTAACTCAATCGTAGAACTAATCATCTGAATAATATGATCAAGCTCGCTGGTCTCTCAGCTTCAAAAGTGTCTTGTATATAATGCATGCTACAACAAGCCTGCCTTGGCAGAAGCCAATAGCTTGTGAAACACACTTTATAAGTGTGTCTATGATTTATTGCATTTAAAATCTTAAATAATTAAAGATAGTAGATTGTGGAAACACTTGAAATGAAAATCCAATTCAAATCTTGGTAGACAATTGCAAGGCAAAGCATTAAAAAATTCTCAAGATTTAAATAGTGCTCTAATTGATGAGCTCATACAACACAAACTCTGTATATCCGATGCCAACAGTCGATAGTGAATACTATTTTTTCCTATACATGCATCCATAATCACATCTGCAATGGCAACACCACCACTTGTAGCCATCGGGATCTTATTGCGTAGGGAGATGACCAATATTGAGATCAGCACCATAAAACTTGTCATACAAAGGATAAATTGACATTAAGTGTGCAATAGATTTACATTGGGTGATGTCATGTCTGAACATCTCAAAATATTGTGCACATTAATTTCAATTTTATTTCGAACACTTGTCTGACAAATGCCGCTCTTACAATTATTTATATATATATGAATGAAATGAATGTTAATTATTATGAAATATATATTATAATGTTTTTATATTTTAAAAATCAAATATATATATATATATATATATATATATATATATATATATATATATATATATATATATTTAAATATTAAAATAGTGGAAAAAACTTTTAATTGATGAAGTGGGTTAAGTAAAATAGGAGGATTAGTAGAGTTTTTGGTCATATGAGGTCATGAAACTGTAAATAAAAGCAAGGTAAATCATTCAGAAATAGATTAATATCCAAGTGCCATACAAAAAGAAGAATAATAAAGTTTTATCAAAATTATGAACAAAAATTATTATTTTTATTTAAATAACACAAAAAATAATATGCCACCAGGCCCATGACATTCAAAAAGACTCAACATCTAATAAAACATTAATATTATTTTAGATTATTTCTAAGCAAGTCATCAACCGAAAAATTAGTGTTTTTTAAACTTTGTAAAGCTTAAGTAACTGTTGAGTTTTTGCTAACACCATATCAGATAAAAGTGGAAATTTTGAGCAAATGTAAAATTTTATTCTTTGATGATTCATTCTCTAAGGATATATTGTCCTGAGTTTTGAAGGGCAATGTTGATTGGATAGCCTTCATTAAAACAAATCCTTGATAGGTAGTGGGAATCATTGACTTCCATCTTTAATTCTTTTTGGATATCTAAAAAGACCATCTCGATGCGATCATAGCAGTTGTACAAATTATTAAATTTTCTTTTTCTTTTCTCAAAAATTTATTTTATTTTGTCTTTTTATTTTTGGATTTTATTGCAGTCAAGTGAAGAGAAATGCATTTGGAGCTTTCAAAAAAGGCATGTCCAGTCCCCCGCAATGTTAAAAGTCAGTCGAATCCATTTGTTAATGATGATAAATTTTTTTTTGGTATTTATTTGATGAACTTTCCCCTCAATGAAGGAAAAAATAATTCTCTTGATCCCCTTTCATGTCTTCTCGACAATCAAATGATATTTATGGCAAGACTAATTCATTGATCCTCATATTAGTCTTAAGTTTGATTCAATTTTTATCTCTCACAAGTGTCAATTTGCATTATAAATGTTCCTCAAAAGAAGCAAATATCTTCTTGTCCAAATCCTAAATCCTAGTGATGTAATTAATCCAATGGAAAATGGAACTTCTAATACTTTTGGGAAGATTATTGATGGGTCACCAAAAATGGAGTGGCTTAATAAGTAGGAGCGTTCGAGCTTTTATCTGTAACATCCATCTAATGTCCGTCCATATGCATAACTACTGTCAGTGAACTTTGCTCTCATTCCCGTGTGTCAGCTATGTATGTATGTGTGTACATACATACAAACACATACACACATAAATTATTTGGTGTTGATTTGGAACTATTTTTATCATGTGTGTACTTTTTATTTGGTATACTATTATTATCGTTGTTGTAAATATTGGTGTACGGTCTATTTTAATCTTTTTGTAACTCATTACAATTTCAGGTTTGTTTTGTTTTGTTTTCTCTGCAAATGGTGTCCATTATACATGTTTGAAATCAAACTATTAATGTAATTATGATGGAGGCATTTCATTGCCAAGACATAAGCTTAGATTCATCTCTAGATCTTCTAGATGCCCACTTTTTCATCTAAAATTTGGTTAAACATGTTTTACTATGCTATCTAAACATGTTTTATCATATATTATTTTTAGCAAAGCATTTTTGGCATAATTAATGTCTTCAACTTAGGGTTTTCATACACATTGATATTCATATTCTCTAATAATTTTAGACTCATCTAAATTGACACATGGTGCATTCTCTACATTTGTAGAGGAGTTATTGGATATTCAATTCCTATTTTCATTAAGGTGCCTAGATTCATCTCAACATCTTTATATGATGATTAGATATTGTTTTCCCATGTCTGAATGACATCATTCATCCTCTCAACAATTCGAGATGCCACATTGGCACATACATGGACAATACTAGAGAAGGTGATCTGATCAAGTTGGAAAATTATTTGTTGTATTTGGGGAAACAATATTGATGCTTGTTAAGGTCGCCCATGCCTTCTGTACGCTGTAATTATCATTTTCCATGAGAATATGTTTGGATTCTTGATGAGGTCAAAAACCTTTCAAGCATCCAACAGAGTTCCACATTTGTCATATGTGTTGATAAGTGTGTTTTGGAAAAATATTTTTGTGGCAAATTTGTGTCCCCTATGATGTAAGAGTGGATTTGTTTACCCTCTGAAAGGGCTTGGTGTGCAATGTAGGAATGCAATAGATGAAGATACATGGAAGTATCTGTATGGGGTTTGTGTGTAGCAAATAAAATGTGTAGTGCCTCCTTCAAACAACCCTATGTATAGAGTACTATGAGATTTGTATTGAGATGGTTAACAAATAACATTGTATGTATCACAATAAAGCATTATTGTCTTCCTCAAATTCTGATTTCTTTATAAATTATATGATTTAATAATAATAATTACATACTTGGTTTCTTCTAAATAATATTTATGAAATATGGGTTAGTTTACTCTAGATAATTTAAAAAAATAATGTTGATATTAATTAAATAAATAAAATTCTAAAAACTTAATAATCTTATATATTAATTTTTTCTTGAAATTTTTATGAATACATTTTTTAGTCATTATTGAAATGAACTTTCTTGATATATTTTTAGTAATAATCACAAGATAAGGAGACCTATTTTAACACACTCATGTAAAATACAAAGAGAGGTCATTTAGTTAATGACTAGGACATACATAAATAGAAAATATTACAAAAAATTAAAATTACACATGAAAACCTTCAATTTAAGATTAATCATCTTCTTGAATTTTATATTAAAATACAATACAAATGATAGCCTAGATTCATATCAACATACTTACATGTTTATTAGATGCTTAAGAACATACATAAACACCATATTCAGGTCCATGCATAAAAGGGCAAGGTTGTACAAAACATGCAAATAGTGATGTATTTCAAGATGAGGCAAGTGGCGATGATGAGGGGCAACGACAAGGTATTTTCGATGATATCATACACCAAGAAGCCCATATCGAATATCATACCTAGATTTAGGATAAATTTGGTTTTACATGAGATTATTCCATTTCAAAGGGAGTCATAGCTTCCAAGCTGGTGATCATCTTTGAATGGTTGCTTTAACCATCAAGTGTGGACGATAATGTCAAGAGAGTTGATTTGATTGTGATAGGGCTCATCATCTGATGTGTAGCCCAAATCAACGAGGAAATGTCATTGATGTGGGTATAAGACATTGATGTCTCAGAACCTATCTTGTAGCCTCTGTTTGTCCATGCCAAAAATTGCATTGATAGATATGACATGTCACTGAACTTTGAGTGTGTATCTTCCCAGGGTTCATTGAGTCTGTCACTTGAAATACCCTGTCATTTCCTCTAACCTTGACAACCCAGTTCACCTTAAAAATATTTCATCACTTCCATGTTTTGTATAGCCTTGCCCTTCTCTAGTATTTCACCAATGCTCAAGCTCATTATAGAATGAAATGTATACTTTATACACAACGCATTACCATACCATATGAAGAAATACACAACCTCATTTGATACTATCAGGTGGTAATTACTACCAAATAATTATCAAAATGGCATGGGCTCTAACCATACATAAAATACAAGGAATGACTCTCAATAAAGTGACAACATATATTGCCAACATTGATTATCAAGGGTTGACCTTCACTGTTGTATCAAGAGTATGCTTGTTGTATGACCTATATATCAACTCTTTATTTACATTCAAACACTATGAAGGAATGATAAATAAGATATATGTAAATCTTAGAAGAGCAGAGGTAGCAAGATTGTGTAATACCTCTTTCACAATGTTTACAACAAATGTAAGTTTTCTCAATAAATACACAAAATTGCATTTCATAAAATTTGTTTTGCTCTTTATTACTTCTCACCTCCTTCACACTCATAAGCACTTAATAAAATTAAAAAATAAAGATAAATCTCTCATGAGATTCCTTTCACCATCATGACATAACTACCTAATATGATTGCCACATCAAATTTTGGAAACATCATATTTGAAAGAAGGCATGATGTCTTTAAATATAAAACTTGAAAGTATATCATCGAAGGAATATTATCATTTCTATGATGGACTAATGAAAATATCAAAACATAAAATCACCAATCCATAAGATAATTTATTCACTCCACTTCTGAAAAATCCACATTAATTTTATTTATTTATATATACACACACACATACATACATCTTAAGAATTAAAAAAGTGTACTAAAATCTATCATGTTTCTTAAATGATGTTTTAGAATGCATATTTTTTTTGGGGTGTAAAATTTCAATTTATAAAATGGAATGAAAGTTTTATTCTATTATCTTATTAAATGTGATTTACCACCATATGCTTTTATAATATAAATTAAAATAAAATTATATTTTAATATCATATTGTAATTTAATATTAATAATAATTATAAATATATTATACTAATATAATATGTTAATATTATAATTTTTTGGTTTATAATTTGCGTCTATTTTAACAAGTAACCAGCCTCTAAGATATTATTTGAAGCCTGCTATCAAGATGTACACGTGTAAATACTGTCTATTTATTATTGCAGGAAAGAAAGACGATACTAAGAATTATCACTTAATCTACATAACCACGTAGCTCTTAACAAACAACGCCATTTCCTATTGGCTGTATGCTGCAGGGACGATAAGACTCTTACTCTACAAACACCATCATCTCCTACGTAGACTGCACAATCAATTTGGCTGTTCATATAAATTAGATGTAGACTGCACGAAGGATAAGACTCTTTCGTGTCTTAGTCGACAGGAGGCTGTAATTATGTTCATATAAATTAGATGTATATTCGACAGGAGGCTGTAATTATGTTCATATAAATTAGATGTATATTGCAAGGATGATAAGTTTTAAGAAGAAGTAGTAGTTTAGTTTTTTTTTTTTTTTTTTTTTAAAAACAAGAAAAGAGGCTGCAATTATGTTCATATAAATTAGATGTATATTGTAAGGAGCATAAGACTTTTTCCTATTTTATTTGACAGGAGGTTATAATCATATTCATATAAATTAATTTTATATTGTAAAGATGATAACACATTTTCATATCTTATTTAACAAGAGGTTATAATCATGTTTCTCGTGGGCTTCTATGTAAAGCTCAGCTCAATTATTTGTTAAATGATTAAACCGCCTTTTTTCCCCCTCACCAGATAGGAGGCTATAATCATATTTCTCGTAGGATTGTGTGTAAGGCCCACCTCAATTATGTTCATATAAAAATGACTCAAGACTCCTAGCATAAAGTAATAGGTTTTGAGGTTGAGATGTGCATCGGTGATTTAGATATCAGGTAAATAATGTTTCTTTGTTTTTATCACTCCAGAGGTTTTGAATTCTTGTGCTACTAACCTGTTTTCTAGTTTTAACAAATAGACTTCATTCATAATAATTTATCTATAAAGAATATTAGTTTAGAATTTTTTACTTTCTGGTTTGTTGTTGTTTGATGTTTTTAAAAAAAAGAGGTAACTTGTTTATTTTATTAAAATTGTATATTTATCAAATATTAAAATTGTTATTTTCTTTTAGTTCTATATATTACAGTTGTTCCATTAGATTTTTTGAATTGAATGGGTTGAAAATACAATTCTAACTAATTGTAAAATGTAGATTTTATTGATTTTTAATATAATAGTAAAATTTGACATGTATGTTTTGAAAGACATTTAAATGATCAAATTTCATATCTACTTTCCATTAATAAATGGTTGTAATTCTGATTAATGTTTTTTATACTTGATTTCAGCATGGGGACTTTGACATTTGTTCAAATGTTATGTGTGGTATTGTTTCTATTCTGTATTAGAAGATCCACCTCTTCGAGTGAATTTTCTTTGATAGGATATGACACTACGGATTTGACCTCTGATGAAACTCTCTTCTTAGTTTATTAATGATGGTTGGCCGAGCATGGTAAGGTGTATAAAGAAAATGACCTTGCCAGAAACATACTTAGTTTCAGATTTTCAAACACAATTTGCTTTACATTAACTCCCATAACAAAAGAAATGAATCATATTCTTTGGGCCTAAATAAGTTCTCAAACCTCACCAATGATGAATTCATGAGTATGTATGTTGGTAGCTTGTTATGTACTTCCTCTATAGAAACTGGCCATCGTAATAGCTATCCCCATCAGTCTATAGACGATGCTGACTTACCCAAATCTGTAGACTAGAGGGAGAAAGGTGGTGTAATGGGTGTTAAGAACCAACACATCTGTCGTAAGAACCCTAACATATATTTTTATAAAAACTTGTTTTATGAAAATTCTATTTTGGTCAAATCATTTTTTGTTCATGTTTCACAGGGTCTTGTTGGATATTCTCAACAATTGTAGTAGTTGAAGGAATTAATTAGATTAAGACTAGGAATTTGATATCTTTATCTGAGCAAGAAGTACTAGACTATAACTTTGCTAACCAGAGCTATAAAGGAGGTGCAAAGTCTACAGTATTTGAATATATTATAAAAAATGGTGGTATTGATACAGAGGCTACTTACCCTTATAAAGCTAAAAAAGGCATTTGCAATAAGAATGTAATGATCTACTAACCACTCATTTTTATTTTTTTTCGCTTGTCTTTAATTTTAATGGCTCGATTTTCTACTTGGTTAACGTCCTTTAACTTTTTGTGGATGGTTTATAGAGCCTCGTTCCCCGCACCATTTTTATTTTTTGGGAGAGATATATTTCTTAATAAGTTTTGAATTAATTAATTTAAAATCCAACCTATTTTTTTTTTAATATTAAAGTTAAAAATTAGTATAAACTACTCTCATTTAAAATGCCATTTGCCAACAAATCTTTCTATAAGAATTTTGATGCAAGCCTTAATATATTGCTGAAAAATGTGTCCTTATAAATTCTCCTTAACCTAAGTTGTTAATTTGTTTTGTTTTTACATAATAATTGTGGGTTTTTGATAGAAACATAAGTGTTTAATTTGTGTAGGAAAAAGTAGTAACAATTGATGGTTACACGTCTTTATTTGGTGGTGAGTATAATATATAGAACAGTGTAGTAAAACAACTAATCGGTGTGTCTATTGTAGTTGGAAATGATTTTCAACATTACAAATCTATATGTTTTTATTGGCTTTATTTTTTAAAATAAATGTTTTATTTACAACAAATAATTATTTTTGATTTTGATTAATCAACTCTCTTTAAATTTTTATTTGTGGATAATAGGGCTTGTTCACAGGTACACGTGGAGCTAAAACCAACCATGGAGTGATGGTAGTGGGTTATACATCTGGTAATGAAGCTTGTTGGATTGTAATGAACTCATGGGGTACAATTTGGGGTGAAAATGGGTTCTTCAGGTTTTCAAGAAATACTAGAGATCAATATGGTAAATGTGATATTGCCCGATCACCAACACATCCAATTAAAAATGGAAGCAATCCTTCCAACCTTGATCATTTTCATATTTAATGAAGGAAATAAATATTTTAATGAGATATAAATAAGATATAATAAAGATGTGTTTTTCATTATTATCTACCACAACTTTTGTGATAAACGAAAGGAGTTGGTTCATATCTATTTGTATCAAGATATATTGGAATGGTAGTATTTCTAATAATAATACAAATTTATATATTCTCTCGTGTTTTTATGATTTTATTTAAATTGGAATCAAGAAATATAGAATCAATGTCATATTGTAATAGTGAACATTAAAATTCATAAACATTAAATATATTAACTAAATTATCATCATCATTTTTTAAATGATTGTTCTACATGAAAGAGTTATGTCCTCATCTTACTATAATTATTGATTATTAATATTTATAAAATATTTTTCATTATTAATTTTTCTTACAATAAGACTATCATTCTTACATTTTTTTTATATAATTTCAATACGAACTAATATATTTTAATTAAAAAATAATAAAAATCCTTATTAATATTTAACTAAGTAATATAATATATACATAACACATTAATTATTTTATTTATTTATTTTATAACTAAAGAAAATAGTATATCTAAAGTTAAGATATATATTTATAATAACGTAGTTTTCTATTTTATTTTGAATACCATGAAATTATAGGAGTATTTGATATATAAAATTTAGATTTAAATGTGATACTTATTTGATCTATAAAATTTGTGTTAAATAGATATTTTTTAGAGTATAATGTACTCTTTAAATGATGTCTAAAACGTACCAATACATTTAACAAATAAACAAGTTTGAAACTTTTTTGATGATTATGTTCTCCTAATTATATTCTTCAAAATCCATACGCAAAATATTATACATTCACTTTGATCACTTGTTAAACAAAAATCATCCTTCTTACCAAAATAATATGCAAACAACAAATACAAATAAGAAGAAAAACACTATTTTAATATTTTATGTTATAGTAAAGAATAGTAAAACTTTATTATTATCTAAAATTCCCTCAAAAACATTAAAATAAAAATAGTATTTAAGTAGTTTGGTATATACTAAGTGTTGCGTTGTATATTATGATACATCATTGGTGAAATAGTTACCATGCCATATATTATTCTCTTATCTCAATAAACAAAACTCAACTTTTCCATCTCCAAAGTAAATAATGTGATTTCAAGTTGCCATAAGAGGACTATCAAATATGAAATATGAAGTTTTAGTTATTATATTCCATAAAACCAGTTGAATGGCACTAATAATTTTTTATGGGGATTGACATGGAGATTGTTAAATATTTTGCATAGACACTACAAGATGAATTTGATACAGTGAAAAGATTATAAATTTTCTTAAGGAAAAACCTATCAGTTGCAGAACATTATTATTAGCAATAGAAAAAAGGATGCTAAAAATGTATGCATCCCAAACAAGAGTAAAATTTTTTAATGCAAGAGAGATACTTAAATTTTGTTGTCAAGGATCTAAAATTATGTCACTATAGTTAGATAATTTTTGATCTTATTGAAGACTAAGAAACACCCCTACAGAAGATGATGTTGAAGTTGTCAATACTCCAAGTAGAACTTGTAAAGTGATCAATTGATAAGATACTCTATTTGTAGACGAATAAATCTCCATCTGCTTCAAACAATGTTTCTTCCCTTTGCCATAGGTAGAACATGATGAGTGTACTATAAGTATACTCATTCCATAATGGAAGATGAAGGTTGTAGTGTGAATATATATGAAATTGGTCCACATATGATGTGTGGAATAGGTCTAGAAATATTATGCACAAGAACTTAAGGTAGTGCCACTAAAGTAGACCTATTACAAGACTGGCATGGAATGTTCATTAAAATAATGCATGTGAAGTGAAAATCATGGATAAATAACCCTCAAAACTAAATAATAGAGTATAGATGAAGTATGTATATCTAAATAATTAGTATCCATAGTAATAATTTAATCATCGATGCTCTCAATAAGTGTACTCTCACTAGAGATAATATACTCCTCTAAGGTAAAATTTATGATGGATATAAAATAGTAACATTATGTATAAGAATGATGTAGATTCTATGAAAAGACATCTTAGGTATTGAAAAATCTCATACCATAGTGGTGGCTCAACAAGGAGAAGAGTGATGTCCAACATGAATGAATCGTCACAAGAAATGATAGTAGGAGGAAATAGTATAATCTCATAAGAGATTACATGAGGTGGAGGAGGATAATATAATATTACAATCTCTATAGAATTGTCTCCAAAAATATTATGAAGAGTACTCCAAATAGTGATTGGATAGTTTGCATTCTCTATGTGGTGGTGTAGATCCATGGAAACATTTAAAAATAAGTAGCCATAGACCTTCTCACATGAATTGAGCCTATCATTGAGTTAAACTTGGTCAGTGGTTTTAGGCACATATCCATATGAAAATGGATAGATCTCTTGTTAAATGGACAAATGTTTCATGCACAAATGCCATGAAGCATAGTTTCTCCTTCCAAGAAGAAGCATAGTCATGATTTTCCTGGTTTATTTACACTTCTATTAATGAATTATCTAACAAAACCTTTGCCTTGCTCAGTTCTTAAAAACCATCCAAGGATTTCTAAAATGATATTTTGAGATAATCATCTAATTTTCCTAGTTTCTTTACATCTTTTATTTATGAATTGTCTTTTCAAACTTTTGGCTCTGTCATTGAAGGAAAACTATAATTATTCTTACCACTAGGTGTAAATTAAATCAACATCAACCTCAATCCTAAAATTAATTGATTATGCATTAAAATTAGAATTGTATCAATGGAGGACAATTTTTATATGAAAAAAAATGTGATCATTTTAATTTATAGCACTTGTTTAATTTTCAAACTCAAGGCAAACATTATGATGTCACAAACATATGATATTGTAAGGGATTCTTATGGTGCCTAATTCTAAAAACCTTGGTAAGGATTTGTTAAATCCAATTTTTTTCTTCTAATTATGCATTTTTATGCGTTTTTCCATCATTTTTTTAAAAATTGAATAGAATACCCATTGGATCCATCAGAGAAGATGAATTTAGATACAAGTAATCTTAACTTCACCATGAAACCAATAGTTCATAGATTTCTCATTAAAATTATAATTTCTATGAAAGATGAAAAATGTGCCAAGAAAAAATTGTTGTTATAATACATGTTTATTTTTTATGTACCTATCCAAACCCTCCACTGGAGTGTCTTCCCAAATCTAGTTAGGACTTTGCCCACAGAATGTCTCATAGTATAAGGACTACATTGTCCGCAAGAAACACTTCAAACCTCATGTGCTCATTACCGATGTCTTCTATGAAAAAATATTGATAGAGGTAATATTCTACCCAAATCGACCCTAGGTAAGTCCTATTCCCTCCTTTGAAGGAAATGTATGTTGGAAGCATTGTAGTGGCCATGATATCAATGATATCAACACTCACTTTAGATTTTAATTATTATTAAAAGTATACAACACTCCAGACATGATTTCAATCTATATCATACCCATCTCCTTTGCTTTACTTTATTTCAAGCCTTTGAATCCTCTGGACACTAGCTACTAAAATAATGAAGACAATTGATCAAATCAAGGTTAGTAAATAATAAATATATATTATAATTTGAATTCTTGGATTGCATGGCAGATAGTAACTAGCACAACTTAACAGTAAATCCCCAAAATCGGTTAGCTTTTCACAAGGAAAAACCACTTACAAGAAGAGTTGCAAGCCATCACGAGAGCAAGAGTGGATTGTTGTAGACCTAGGGTTTCCTTGTTTTATTACTCAACCACCCCTAAAAATGAGTAACACCATCCACCATATGTAGTCTATCCTTTTTTCTAATGGTGGACTGATGTGAGCTATAGATGTAGATTGTCATAAGTAGGAGTGAATAGAGAGGCCAAATAGAGAATGCCAGAGGAGATTAGACATTTCAATGTCATTTAATGAGAGATCAAACACAACTAGGTAAAGTGGGGTTTGTAGAGAGATGGTGATTAGAGATCCACAGTCGAGGAGTCAAAGTACTATAAGATCTATTTGAGAGAGACATGATCTAAAGGAGTTTGTCATTCATCATGGACTGATAAACTGCCCAGGTTGACACTGAGCTCTTCCTCCAATATCACACAAAGAGGTAGAAAAATGGTGGAGCTACAAACCCCCATAATTTGAATGGCACCAATATTGACAGTCCCCAAGAGCTCCCATATAGACATCCACCTACAAAGAAAATTGATAGATTTTCTCAAGGTTCGAGTCATTCATCAAGCATAAAATAATGCATTTAGTTTTCAAATCAATGTTGAATATATATACATAGAGTTTTATCTATGTTCTCATAAAGATTTACTACTTATTAAACATTGCCAATAAAATGATACAATGAACCCTGGAGGATAAACTTTTTTATTCATTTAGGTGTGGTGGACAAGAATCGATGATGACACTGACATGCATGACTGAATATTTATTTTGATTACCAACAAATTTGGTGCTTATTATTGATGATGTCAGTACCCTGCTCTATAATAATATGCTGATAGTCTTGACCAATCAAAATTTAGTTAAATAGATTTTATCATATTTTTAGTTAACAAATGCATATGTTAGCTATTGTAAAGTTTAAAATTTTTCAATACACAAAAAAAAATCATTTTTTATTGGTTAAAATAAATCAAGAGTTAAAGTAAATTGAATACTTTAGTTCACCCTTTAGGACTAATAACATGTAAGAGGGCATTTAGATAGGATTTCAATATTTGAGTTTTTTTTGTTATTGAACTACATTTGGTTTAGTGTTCCTATTTAGAATTCATATCATATGTATATTTGTAATAAGAGCCTCTTATTATTTCCATACATAAGTAACAACATTTGAAAGCTTAAAATATAATAAAATGTGTTTTAGGTATGTTAAAAAATAAATTCAATTTTTCCAAGCCATTATATAATTATAACATGGAAAAAATTGCAAAGTTTAATAATTAGAATATTTATAATATTATAAAAACTTTAAAGTTATGTGGTGTTCTTAATATAAATTTGTGTTAGAAATATGTCCCCATTTCATATGTGTGAGAAGATCCTTCATGCCACATCAATTTCTTGCATCATCTACCACATCACCATGAATAGTACCAATGAATAGTGTTGTATGAACAATTTTTTTTCTGCTACATCACTTAGCATGGCAAGTGGAAAAATAGTTTTATAACGTGGATGTTAAGTCTTGTATTGAGATAGAATGATGTGTGTTATATTGCAAGGTGTTGTAGTAGCATGCAAGGTTTTCACATGTTTATATGCTTAGCATGAGAAGTTGTGAAGGTGCTAAAACATGTGTAAGACTAGAATGTTACGCGATGTTCATCTTGACATTGTAAAAACACAAAAAGAGATGGTGGAGGTTTCAAAAGTGCCACAAATTATTGTGGTGATTCATCTTGGTGTTGTGGAAGCATACAAGTGTAGAGGGTCATCCCTTTTTGCATGTCAAATTTTGCTAGCAGCAAGAATTGATCCCTTGTGGGCTCTTTTTGAGCCAAGCAACTTCACCAGTTGAACTGATAACCAAAAAGGCAAGGCCAATTTTCCTTTTTCCTGTATGAAAAAAATAAAAAATAAAAATCAACAACAATTCATACAAAGACAATTTTTCTAGGGATTTTATGCAGGTGGGTTTGAGGTATTGATTAAAACCCAAACCCTTAGTACGTTTTTGTATATTAGTGTTAGTTATGGCTTTATCGTAGTGCTTTAATGAAATAAGATTTGGGGCCATGATTAAAACCCTAACCCTCTCTGTACACTGGAATCTATTTTCTTATATGTTAGTGTTTGTGATGGCTTTATGCTATTTCTTTTCTCCAAGAGCATTTGGGGCATTTAGCCTTGCTTAGTACAATGTGGGAGATGCTTTGGAAGATGTGGGTTATTATGCATGATAGAATGAGATCTAATCCAAAATCCATAGTGATGAGGGAAGGTGGTCATGGATCAAAGCAGATGGGCTGACCCACTCTGAAGCTCCATCTGGTTAATTTATGCCTTCACCTATATCACGTTTTGTAATTCAATATCAAGTTGGTTGTTTCTATAATTATTGGCATGGTTTATTTCTTATTTTGTTTTGAAGATGTTAAATTTGTGTTATATGAGTAATATTGTTGTTTTAATTTCCACTATTGGACAATTAGATAAGTCTTAGTTTTCAATGGAGTTTTTCTTTTTATATCTTGTAGGAAACAAAGTAAGTTTATTATTTTGATAATGAAATACATGGTAAATAACTATGTTTAATAAATAATTTCCAAGTGTTTACATAGAAAAAATAGAAAACTGATTTTATTGTTAATTCTACTCCATCCTGCACAATAGCTAAGACCATCTGCTCTGTTGTTGGACAGGAAGAAATTGCATATTCATATATGGTAATTATTATCAACATAACAAAATAGATTCATGGATTCTGAGAATTATTCCAACCAAAACATACCCCAAGAACCAGACGATTGCACCCACAACAGCGAATGTCAGAGACAACAAGGCAAACGACAGCCCCAACAAAAATTCCAATAGTCTGCAGCAGAATATAACTCTACGGCGATGGGAAATGATTCATCCTTGATCTTTAATTAGCAAACAAGTTTTAAATTTCCTGCTTCAATAAATCCTGCCCTAAACAGCTGAGGCTGCTACACTCACGATCACTATTTATTTGTCATTGGCGGTCAACTCAGGGTTTCGGGCTAAGTTTTTTGTTGGTGGTCAGGTAAAAATTACGATTAAGTTTGTCATTGTTGGGGTTTGAAAAGTCTGTGGTGTGGTGGGTTTGAGGGTGTTGATACTAGCATGCACGTAGTTTGTGCAAGCTACTTATGCTGAGCATCTTTACCAGGTGTTCTTAATAAAGATGCTAACATTAGTGCAAGGGTAGATGAGCAACCCCCAATAACTAAAGTAAGATTTGGTATCTCAAAACCTCCTTGACTGATTGAAGGGTATTTATTTAGCCAACTTTCCTAAGACATATAAACCCCATTTCATGTTTTTTTATATCTTTTAAAAAATATATGTTGGTGGATGGCATGATTACATACTTTACCATCATTTATCTCAATTAAATTATAATTACATTAATTTTTTATTTTTTAAATTAATTTTTAAGACTTGTAAAATATGTTTATATTTAATAACATTTTAATAATAATAACACATTTAAACTGTTTTTAAAGTATCATGGGAATGCAATCTTATTTTCATGTCAAATTTAAATTATTTTGAAAGTATCAGGTGAATATAGTTTTATTTTCATGTCAACTTATATTTGTAGATGAATGTAGCATTATAAAATATATATTTAATTTTATCTTAGAACAGTTGTTGAAAAATGAAAAACTTATAATGATTACTTCAATTTAAATTTAATTTAAATGTTTTTAAATTTTCTAATAACAAGTACAGAAGTGCATCAAATCTCTTAACCTTTTAATTTCAATATCATGTCCCAAAAAAAGATAAATTTATTATTGAGTTATATGATTATTGAGATGGGATTATTTATATTGTTTTAAGATGGAGGTTTCTCCTTTAAAAGTGATAGATGATGGTCTATTTTATCTTTATAGTGATAAAATTTCCTTCATTGTGTTGAATCCATGCAAAATGGGTCCTTTTTAGTTAAATTCTCTTTAGAGAGGAAACATGAACACACAATTAAAAAATGTGGTGGTCTAATGAGTCTCATACACTTAAATCAAAAAACATTGTCTCTATTGCATATGAAGGGGGTCCCATTACTATGAATGAACTCTGAAAAAAAATTAACATGGAAATACAACATATGTGGTGCTATTTAATATGTTCCCAAGCCATAAATCAACAAAATCTTGCATATATTGAATGTGAAAGGGGCCCTATTACTACAAATTATCTCTACAAAGGATGCATAAACATAAAAAAATGATAGACAGTGATCTAATGTGTTCACATCCCTAAATATTCCTCTATTTTTTTATTGCATAACATAGGGGCCATGTTTAGTTGATTTATCTTAACAAATGAAACATGAACACACACAAATGACACATGGTGGTCTAGTTTCTCACTATAGCCCTAAATATTCCTATGTTGTATTGATTTCATGTGAAAGGGGCTCTTTTTAGTCATATTTTCTTAATAAATAAAATATGGAGACATAAAAATGACACATGATGATCTAATGTATCCTCTACCCTTAAATTGATAAATGTTGCCTCTATTCCCTGTCAAATGGAACAAACTAATTGGAAGTCATTCTAAAAACTAGACATTGACACACACAAAATGATACATGTGGTGGTCTTTAATATGTCTTCTAGACCTAAAATCGATAAATGTTTCCTCCATTTACGATGAAATGATCCCTATTACTAAAAAATCACTCTGAAAAGGATACAAAAACACATAAAAATGGAACATGATGTTTTGATGTCTCTTTTACCCCTAAATATTCCTCCATTGACTCAATTGCATGTGATAGGGGCTAAGTTTAGTCAATTTCATATATAAGTCCTTTGAGACTTGTTAGGTTATGGAGCTAAAAGCTTCACCCAGATGCAAACATGGAGGTTGCTGAGTGTCACAGTCATCGACGTCAGTTAGGCTGACCGACGTCGGTCAGTGGTGGACAGGTAGAAACTGACGTCGGTCAGTTGTGGACAGGTAGAAACCGATATCAGTCAGGAGTCGGCCGACAACGGTCATCTCCAAACAGACAGGGACCGACATCGTTTGCTTGTGCAGTTCCAAAATTGTTCATTACATGAATAGTTAGTTTGTTGAACTCGTTGTTTGCATGTTAAGGACTAATTTTAGTCTTGAGTTGTAGATCTAATTATTGTAATTAGATGTCTAATTATTGTTTGCATGGGATCTATATAATAGAATCATGGGCTATATTGTAAGGTGTGCTAGTTAGAGAGAGCAAGGTTAGCTCCTTCAGAGGGAAGAGAGCAAGGTTAGCTCCTCTTAGTGCCATAGTGCCAAGTGTGTATGATCAGGTAGATCTGTGGGATAGCAATATCTGGTAGAAGATCCACAGGGGTGCTAGTTTGAGAGAATCATAACGAATTAGTGAGGCAAGGACAAGGGTTCTTTTGGGTGTGTATGATCTCGGTCGATAGGTGTGCAAGAACCAGGTTGATCTGTAGTATAGCAAGATCAGGTGAGATCTACATGGTAAGTAAGATCAGTTGATTTGTAGGTGTGTGTGTGTGTGTGTGTGTTTGAGGTGTAGGTGTGTAGAACCAAGTTGATCTGCAGGTGGCAATAGGATCAAGGTAATCAGCAACACAACAAGGAGCAAGATCACAGGGATCTACTTGGAGTACAGTGTGTACTCAAACTTGGAGTAGACGGAGTACTCAGTTGGACTGGTAGTGATTGTCACTTACTGGTGGTACTGGCAGTAGTGATACTGACTAGTTGGAGGTGAACACCAACTCTGTGTTTGAGTTGTGTGTTGGGACCATAATTGATGAGAGTGAACTCTTGAAGGTGAATTATTGTACACTTGGTGTGGGAAACCTGAAAGGTGTGGAAGAGTGTGGCATCTCTTCATTGTAATTCTTTTCTGGAAGAGTATTAATACAATTGGGTATTGTCTCTCATATTTTATGTTATTTCTTATTTCTAGTTACTTATGCATTCTGGTTAAATTCTGTGTTTAGTTGCTTATATAAAGATAATCATGTGTGCTCTTTTGAGAGCTCGTAGATCATGATAAGTGGTATCAGAGCTTGGTTGGAGGCTCTCCATGTGATACCAGTTTGACAACTGATATCAGAGCTAGGATCACTGACAAGCGATAGATCTTGGTTCACTAACGCCTTGGTTTCAGAGTGTGTTAAGTGGTTTTTGATTATAGGTCACTCACAAGGTTTTCTGTTGGAGTGGGAGTATAGCAATGGTAGAAGAAAGTAAGCTGAGAATGAAAGAGAATAGCAAGAATAATCAATTGCAGAGTTATGAAAAGAAAGAGCAGGTAAAGAAAGATTGTTGGTTGGTAGAATATCAGCATGAAGGAACTATAGAAGCAGATGTTGTAGGTGTTGTTGCACAGGATGCTCTGGTATGTTCCTTGGATAAAGTAGAATCTTATTTTATAGATTCTATTGCCTCTTTCCATGCAGCCTGAAATAGAGTATTTTTCCATGTTAAGGTCCTTGGAGACTTTAGAAAGATTTATTTAGGGGTTGGTGAGCCTTGTCAAATTGGTGGCAAAGGTGAAGTGTGGCTGAAATTGCAGGCAGCCAACACATGGGTGTTAAAGGATGTCATGCAGGTCCCGGTTCTTAAGATAAGGCTAATTTCTTCAAGAAAGTTGGGTGATGAGAGATGCACAAAAACTCTCACAGTGAATGCACTTGAATTAGCAGGTGGTAAGAAAGTAGGTATCCTTTATCTATCTACTTATATTACTTATTCTCCTTCTATTGCAAAGATGTGGCTTTGTAGGCTTGGTCACATGAGTAAGAAGGAGATGCATGTTCTTAAGAGGAAGACATGTCTTTGACAAACTTAAGAACTAGAAAGCCTTGGTGTTCATGGAGGAGATGATGGATAGAGATCAGTGGAGAATGCTGAGTAACTCTGAGCAGGGTAGTTTGGACAAGGTTTTGATCCAAAGAGAGCTCACAGGTAAAAGGTCATCACTCACAGGAGAACACAGTTACTGGCATCAATCAGTAGGAACTGACGTCGAACAAATAGGTGTCGATGTCGATCATGTGTAGACTAGAGCTGGTGGTGTCAGGCAGGGTAAGACCAATGTTGGTCAGGGAATCGATGTTGGCAATAGGTAGACACTGATGTCAGTCAGGAAATTGGTGTCGGTAGTCAGGATAGTCACATGGAATTGATTTCAGTCAGATGCAGACTGTGTGGTGACCAAGGTCGGTCATTGGAATGGATTTTGGGTGGACAACAAGCTGTCAAGGAGTCTTAAACGCCCATATGGATGACTGAAAGTGTAAGTAAGCCTCAAATTTGTTATTCCTCTTCTTTATACTTTTTGCTCACTATAGAGCAGGAAGGATCCAAGAAACAGTGGGAGAATGGCATGAATGAGGAATTTGATTCCTAGGATGCAGAACTAAATGGGAGATTTGGTAGGGTTGCCAGCCAGTATGAAAGCACTAAAAGATGAATGGATTCCCTGGTTAAAGAATAGAGTGAATGGATACGTGAGATGGAAGGCCAGGTCATATGGTCTTAAGGAAGCTCGAGGACAGTGGTACAGGGTTGATAGGTGGATGACAAATCATGGCTTTAGTCAATGTCATTGTAACCACTGTGGTTACTTTACTAGGTGGATGATGGTCGTGACATTATCTTGTTATTGTATGTTGTGTGTTTACTTGATGCAGGGTCACACATGCAGGGTTTTTTTAAGCTAAAGGTAAAGTTAGTTTAGAGGTGTGTCATGAAGAATTTGGAGGAGCAAAATTCTTTGGCATGAGTGTGTTTCTAGAGACATGGAAGATCACAAGTTGATTTTGTCTTCGAATGATTGTGTGAAATTGATTAGCACGCTGATGGGTTGGATAGTTCTCTGAATAGTATCTTGATTCACATGATGAGGTTAAGTACATGTGTATTGGACCTGAGGTTGCCCACACAGTGGGAGCTGTCAACAAGTTTGGAGCCAATCCGGGAAAGAAGCACTGGAGTGCAGTTTAGTGGATTCTCAGGTATCTGAGATGGACCAGTAGCAGGTTAACATGCGATGTAGGGTCAAGTTCTTTTCTACATGGGTTTGTAGATGTGGATGCGGCAGGTTACTTGGATGACAGGAGGTGCACCACAGGATTTGTGGTGGTTGGTCTTCAAGGTTGAACTTGAAGAGGGATACAAGCCAAGAAACAAATTAGATAATGTACAGGTATAGGTACAGGTGTAGCTATTTATCTCCAAGTGGAATATTTTTAGGTTGTGGAGCTAAAAGCTTCACCCAGATACAAACATGGAGGTTATTGAGTATCACAGTCGTCAATGTCGGTTAGGCCGACCGACGTTGGTCAGTGGTGGATAGGTAGCAACTGACATCGATCAGGAGTCGGCCGACATCGATCATCTCTAGATAGACATGGATCGACGTCGGTCGCCTATGTGGTTCCAAAACTGTTCGTTTCACGAATAGTTAGTTTGTTGAACCGGTTGTTTGCATGTTAAGGACTAATTTTAGTCTTGAGCTATGGATCTAATTATTGTAATTAGATGTCTAATTATTATTTTCATGGGATCTATATAATAGACCCATGGGCTGTATTATAAGGTGTGTTAGTTACAGAGAGCAAGGTTAGCTCCTTCAGAGGGAAGAGAGCAAGGTTAGCTCCTCTGAGTACCACAGTGCCAAGTGTGTATGATCAAGTAGATCTATGGGATAGCAAGATCTGGTAGAAGATCCATAGGGGTGCTGGTTTGGGAGAATCATAAGGACTTGGTGAGGCAAGGACAAGGGTTCTTTCAGGTGTGTATGATCTCAGTCGATAGGTGTGCAAGAACCAGGTTGATCTATGGTATAGCAAGATCAGGTGAGATCTACATGGTAAGTAAGATTAGTTGATTTGTAGGTGTGTGTGTGTGTGTGTGTGTGTGTGTGTGTGTGTGTGTGTGTGTGTGTGTGTGTGTGCGAGGTCTAGGTTTGTAGGTGTGTAGAACCAAGTTGATCTCCAGGTGGCAGCAGGATCAAGGTGATCAACAACACAACAAGGAGCAAGATCACAGGGATCTACTTGGAGTACGGTGTGTACTCAGACTTGGAGTATGTGGAGTACTCAGTTGGACTAGTAGTGATTGTCACTTATTGGTGGTACTGGCAGTAGTGATACTAATTGGTTGGAGGTGAACACCAACTCTGTGTTTGAGTTATGTGTTGGGACCGTAATTGATGAGAGTGAACTCTTGAAGGTGAATTACTATACACTTGGTGTGGGAAGCCTAAAAGGTGTGGAAGAGTGTGGCATCTCTTCATTGTAATTCTTTTTTGGAAGAGTATTAATACAATTGGGTATTGTCTCTCATATTTTGTGTTATTTCTTATTTCTAGTTACTTGTGCATTCTGGTTAAATTCTGTGTTTAGTTGCTTATACAAAGGTAATCATGTGTGCTCTTTTGAGAGCTGGTAGATCCTGACAAGACTTAACCTATTAGTAGATGTGACACGAAAGGGTAATCACTACTTTTTCTACTGGGAATCTTCATCTCACTAGACTCAAATGGATGAATGTGTTATATCTTGACCAATAAATAATATAATATATAGATGGATGCATCTATGTATGTGTTATAATATGTTGGATATATATTTATTACAATATATGTATATATATATATATATATATATATATTATGTTTAATTTATGAAACATTTACACATTATCTACAATTAATGTGTATGTGTTGTTTTTTGTATGCATTATAGTGTGTACACATTTAGGTTTAGTAATTCCCAAGCTTGTATGTGATTTCAAGATTTTTGAATGTCAATTATCATCTTTTTGGATCCCCAATTTGGTGAATTTATCCATGGATGACTACAAATGCCAAAGAATTTATGAGATAATTATAATCTAATGCTAAGAAGTAGGAGTGTATGTACTTGTGCTTCCTTATTTAGGGATGTGAAGAACCCTTGTACACAAGAGCAGATTATAGATAAAGGATATCCATGTTAGATGGATGTTGCATTCTCAAGTACATAACAAACCTTGAAGTTTGATCGATTGACCTTGATTTTGTCATGGTGCTACTACCAGTGAGTAATCTATGTGTTGTATGAGTTTGACATATAGTAATGAAAACTTTGTTATATAGGAGTTAAGTTGAGAAAATTTATGTGCTCTAGCTTTGTGAAGAACTATGAATCTTTTTGTGTGAGCACAAAACATGTTATTGTAACAAATTTTACCCTATTGATGGTGTAGAACCATAGAGGTATTGGTACATAACACAAGGCACATTATGTAGATATCAGTGTATGCATATATGTATAACACTTATTAGATGTATGATTGCTATGATGACAATGGTTGTAAATAAGCAAGGAGTGTAGTGGGTGTCTATGAAGAGAGCATCTTCATGAAATTGGTGTTGTTGAGCCACATGATTTTCTTTGCACCAACAATGCATAAATTATCATTGAGTCATATTCCTTAGTTGGTGTTGTTTTTGTGTTGGATTATTATGATTGGAATTATACAAATATTTCTAAGGCTTATTTTATGTAGAGTGTTGTTGAGAAGCTTGCACATGTGATTTTACATGGTGTTTCTATAAAGACATATGTTATTTTTGCTACTATTGTTTCTTATGCATAGAGCACAACTATGAAGATTGAACTTGGTTACTTAATGACTTGTATGTGAAATGTGGTTGAGATGTTTGCACAGATTCTTTATCTTTGTGAGAGGAATGTTGTGTTAACAAAACCTGGTGTGAAAGTGAAAACATAAAGGCTATATTTTGTAGAGTGCGATGTGGAAGCATTGTTGGTGCTTGACTACAACGAGAAATGTATGAAACATTATCTATTTGTACTACAATCGATGTTACCAGAACCCATTTTACACCTTTTCATCTCCATCTAGAGGGGATCTATGATGTTTTCACCCATCTAGAGGGGGTATATGATGTCTTAGACCTTTATGATCTCTTATAAATTATCTTTAAATACTCAGTAAATTTTTATAAATAATTTCTAGAACCTTTCATGTCCAAATGAAGTATAATACTTAAATATATTTATAGATAAATTTTAAATTTAAATTTAGACAATACAAACATTTAAGTTATTTTCTAATAATTGGGAGCTACAAGAAAGAAAGAAATAAATAGAAGTGTGTTTGACATAAAGGGGGACACACAAGGAATTTTAATCATAAGGTGAGATGTTCCTGAGAGGGGACTTTTAAAATAAGATATGATGTATTACAAGATACACAAGAGAGGGAGGATTACCACTATGGAAGTCAAAAAAAGAGTTTATATTATCTAATTTAAACCAAATTAATCTAACATAACATACATGTTAAATTATTTATAAAATATAATTAATATATAAATATCACATGATAATTTTTAGATGTATCCAATAATATCCCACTTTAATATTCATGGTACATATTAAATGAAACATAGATATGATATTTGTGCTTCTAAAACTCCTACAACTACTCCAGTGCTCCTTTAGACCTTCAAAATGTCATGTGCATGGATAAATGTTTACAATAATAACTTTCTAAAATAGATAAAATATATATTGAAAATTATTCACCTACTTTGGTTGAATTGTGTGAGGGCATCCTTGCTTGATTTATCTACATCTTTCTTTGCCAAATAAAAGATAACTATAGAAATTTAAATCTTAGAATTTATACTAATTTTTATATTAATTTAAATAGAAATGTTTGATCTTAAATTTGACATCCATTTAAATGTCTTAGGATAATTTTTCTTCTTTCTTGAAGTAGGTGATCAAAAAATTATGATATTTTAGATATATGATAGATTTTAGAGCCCTTTTTTATTATGGAATAATTTTTTGACACCGATACATCGGTGAAATTAAAATAGGACTATCCATTAAAACTAAAATCATTGATAATTTCTTTTAGAGAAAAACTATAAATAGAGAAAATTATATTATGAAAAATTTAAGACAAAAAACTCGAGATTAATACATCTAAAAAATTTGAAATATATATATATATATATACCACTTTTAAATATATTTAAAATATTTATACTAATTTAAAACACTTAAAATATGTTATATAACTAATAATTTCATATCTAACCTTTTTCTATAGAAAATTAAGCAAATTGTAAAGGACACATAAAAATGCCAAGCAATCTTTGTAATAGGAAATGGTGTCATAGAGCAACAAAAATGAATTACAAGGGAATGACTTATTAATTTAATTACAATTGAATATAAAGATAAGGCTTGTACAAATTTACATGGGAAACATTAGTGAAAGGGTAGATGAGTAACCCCCAGTAAGAAAATTAAGATTTGGTATCCAAAAACCTCCTTGATCGATTGAAGGGTATCCATTTATCTAACTTTCCTGAGACATATAAGCCCAATCTCATGTTTTTTTATATCTTTTAAAAAGTATATGTTGGTGGATGACATGACTACATACTTTAACATCATTTGTCTCAATTAGACTATAACTACGTTAATTTTTTATTTTTTTAATTAATTTTAAAAACTTGTGAAATATGTTTATATTTAATAACATTTTAATAATTATAGCACATTTAAATTATTTTGAAAGTATCATGGGAATGTAGTCTTATTTTCATGTCAGATTTAAATTATTTTTAAAGCATCATGTGAATGTAGTCTTATTTTCATGTCAACTTATATTTGTAGACTAATGTAGCATTATAAAATATATATTTAATTTTATCATAGAATAGTTGTTGAAAAATGAAAAACTTATGATGATGACTTCAATTTAAATTTAATTTAAATGTTTTTAAATTTTCTAATAACAAGTACGAGTGTGCATCAAATATCTTAACCTTCATTTAATTTGAATATCATGTCCCAAAAAAATAGATAAATTTATTATTGAGTTTTATGATTATTGAGATGGGACTATTTATATTATTCTAAGATGGATGTTTCTCCTTTCAAAATGACACATGATGGTCTATTTTATCTTTATTGTGATAAAATTTCCTTCATTGTATTGAATCCATGCGAAATGGGTCCTCTTTTGAATCACCTCAATGCATACAATGATATACCCCATAATGCTAGCAAAAGTGTTCCCACATTCAATGCGGAAGGTCATGTCATCCTTAGTGATCATATTAGGGACATCTCAAACTTCTACAACTTTCATAATGTTTCTGAGTTCAATAATTCCATTAGACTACTTATTAATTCCCTTAGAGGGACGACACTTGATTGGTATAGGACATTGCCTAAAGGTTGTATCACCACTTGGGATGATTTTGGAGAGTTGTTGACATCAAAGTTTGAATACAAATGTGATCACACATAACTTATTCACTATATGAATGTGATTAAAGGAGCCCCTGAGGAGACTATGCATGACTTTAATGAAAAATTTTAAAGAACTTGGCATAAGATTCCTCCTCCCATGAGACCACTTGCAAGCTTTATGTTTCCTACATATCTAAGGTCTATTGGTACTAACATAACCATCATGTTACAGTCCATGCATGATTACACCTTACCTAAAGCTTATGACCTTGCCATTAAAGCTGAGAATTACCTAATATAAAATGGCAAGTTGCCTCTAAAAGTGTCCATGCCTTTGTTGCCTAATATGTCAGATGATGCTCTAAGTGTTGATCAAATCCCAAATGCAAATATTAAGTCTAGAACTACTCCTAACAAAGTAAAATATGGTATTGATTGGGAGGCAAGGTCTAAGGCCTTAGAGGCTCAAGTTAGGCAACTCAATCTAAAGTATGGATTGAATCAAAACCCCTAACCCTATTATTCACAAGTAAATAGGTTATCACCTTAGAAATATGGTCAATGTAGAGGTCAAATACAACCTAATTTCAATAGGCCACCCAGTGAATATAACCCAAACTCCACCTTCAATATAAGATACATGGTACTGGTTCATAGCAACTTGGTGCAAGGAGAAGAATGGTAGAAAGAATAGTTCATGGATGAAAATTAAGGTGGGGAGCAAGCTTTGGTTTCTCAAGGAGGAGTTATGCCTAAATTTTCAGCAAAAGACGAAAACCTCATGTAAGCAAATGAAGGATGGAAACCTCAAGGAGGCAACCTTGTAAATTTTCTAGTGGAAGACACCTTTGTTCTCAATCATAATTCTTAAGTTGTAGATAAAACTAGAGAAAATCATCTATGAGGCAAGTAAGGAACATTCTGAGGTATCCTTTGATGATTCTTTTCTACAAGTTATTAAGGGTAATTACTTCATTCATATGCATGATGATGATGTTCTTCAAATTATGGTAGATTATTATGATGAAGATAAAAATTCCATTTTACCTACACATGATGGAGGAGTCCATGAACATGATAGCCATGAAGAAGAAGATGACATATGGTAAAGGTTTCATGCCATAAGTCAAGTGTTTATGCAGTCACTATTTTTACTTAGATTTGCACCCTTTGAGGAGATGCAAATATCTTCTTATCCAAATGGCATAATGGAATCACCTCTATGATTTTGGTCAACCTAAGGAATGAGATGAGTCTCTAGATAGGGCTAGCTCCCTTGATGTATCACTTAGGATTGAACCTAATACTAACATAGGGGGTGAAAAGGGAGAAAGAGACTAAAATCAAAACTAAAATAATGGAGGTGATATACCAAATTTACCAATGAATTCCAACCATATGTATACTACACTCGAAACCAAAGAGCAAACCAAACATACACTTCTCCAATCTACAACTTCTCACATCAATGTTACATTGTGAGGTCAAGATGAACATGTAGGCTATGAGGACTAGACAAGAGGCCTTGAATGGAAATAATGAAAATAGTAACTCACTCAACCTTGAAACATCATGAAACACTTCATGTGCCCTGCAAAAATAAGTTTTCCAACTGTAAATAGGTTGCAAGAATGAGATAATATGCTAAGGAAACAAGAGTGTCACTTAATTAAAATCAAATATTCAAGTAAACACAATATTAACAATCATGGAGGAAGTAAAACTTAGTAATTTTATTGATCAAAGGGTATACAAATGAGCAGGGCTTTGCCATACTCAAGGGGAGCATTCCATACATTGCCAAAATGGCTAAATCTTATAGAGTTTGAGAGAGAGAGAGAGAGAGAGAGAAGTCTAAGCATCACAAGGACACTTGTCAAGATGATGAAACTAGTTATCCATGCATGAGAATAAGTTATGGTTTTAACCATGCAAGTTAATGAAGTACAAATGTCAATTGAAGTCATCAAAGTTATGTAAAGTGGCACAAAACTCCTCCTTTTGCATAGAAAAACTACCTACATGATTGGCCCTATTTGAATGTCCTATAACTGATGAGGATAATTCCAAATGATTCTAATGGATTATATGGACATCATACATGCTTCTCCATGCATTGGTTGCATTTTTGGTCTTCTATAAACCTCTAAAAGTGAGCCATCATCATTTGTTGTCCAAAAAATTACCCCTTCATGCACCCTACACACTTGGCCTCCAAAATGCCTTCTATTTTCCATGGAAATAAGTGGGAGGGAGTGAATGA
The DNA here is from genome assembly GCA_037957365.1 of Torreya grandis. Taxonomy (NCBI): domain Eukaryota; kingdom Viridiplantae; phylum Streptophyta; class Pinopsida; order Cupressales; family Taxaceae; genus Torreya; species Torreya grandis. The sequence continues at coordinate 543,000 of JARHVA010008128.1, forward strand.
TAATTTTTAAGGCCCTACATGACCTTAGAAGCATTAGGGACACCTTAAAAGGACATCCACATGAAGTTTTCACACCTTTCACTAGCTTGTCCAATATGCCAGCATTGACTAGCTGAGTTAAAGACTATTGTTCAAACCCTTAGGGGTTGTTTTAGGAAATAAATGTTCCATAAGGAGTTATAAAAAGTATAAATATTCCTCTAAAACTTTATTGCATCTTTAAACTCCTCCTTTAGCTTGCACAACATAAAAAAAGGTCAAAAATAGCCTGTTTCTACCCCCATCTATACAAGTCTGTATAATTAGTTAGCATGTGGAATAGCTTGAGAGAGTCTTATACAAGTTACAATAATTATCATCATCAAATTGGCTCATTATATTAGCTATAAAACTCAATCTTCCCAACTAGTCCTAACAAGGGCTTTAGGGTAGTTTTAGGTCTTAAGGATTGTTCATAAAATTTCCACATACAACTTGTAGAAAAAATCCAAAAAAGTTATATTAGGGGACATTTATATCAAGTCTCAAGTTCTTTGGCCACCATGAAAAACTTCATGGGAGATATGAGAATTTGAAGTTACCTATTCGAGCTATTCCTTGTATTCCAACAGGCCTAACACTATCTTTGAGCCAAAATTGGACTCCCCTGATGTTTCTTCTACCTCCAAAAGCTTAAAAATATCTTATATGACTCTACCAACATGTTACAAGTCGTTTATATGCTTACTTTATTCTATAAATGGAAATGACTACTCATTTTGGTATAGGCTTCACCATGCCTAATACGACTAGGTTGTTTATTGAGTCTCAAAGTGAGATTTTATGGGTGCCCCTATCTATTTCAAGATTGAGAATCTCCCATATCACCTCACAAATAATTATAAATTATTTTTAGTTTACATTTCATACTATAATAGTGAGTGACCTCATTTGGCCTTACTCTAGTCCTTGCATCATAAGCCTACTTGCAACTTTTTGGTGATTTGAACAATCTAACTGAGATTCCTTGAGCTTCAAAATTAAAAAAACCCCTAATATATTCTTAATAACATGATAAAATTCATTTTTAATGTTCTCATCATGACATAATGCGATCAACTCTTAATTTGGCCACTAGGCCTAGACGTTGCCTAGTAGGTTTGTTTGCAAAGCTAGGGGTTAAAACTTTCTTATTCAGTTTTCTCATACATGTGAGGTATTTTACATGATTTTATAGGTTAAATTTAACATTATATATCCTTATTTAATGTTCAAATATATCCTTGACTCCTCGTTCATCTTTAAACTTCTAAAATACAAGGTTTGTGCTCAAACGGGAGTGTCCTCTATGTGAGACAAAATAGAGGGCACTCCCTTATTTCCCTAGACCAAAATGGATGGTTTATTGTCTTATAAAAGTGGTGAGTACATTATACACTAAATTTCATTTCTTTATTGCATGCCTATATCCTTTAAAAGGAATAAAATCTCAAACAGGCCTCTTGAAGGTAGAGTGTGCAAGATTTCTAGGAATAGACTAATTTTTGCATTTGACTGATCCATTTTCTCTATTTATGTGCATCATAGTGATTATATTAAGTTTTTCATATTATTATGAAGATGATCCTAACTTTTCTCAACACTTTTTTCCTTCAATGAACCTCTCACACTCCTCTCTTAGTCAGGACTGTGTCCCTACTCTTTGACTTTGTCTCTTCCTTATTGTCTACTGTAGTTTCTCATTAAAATGCCATGCATAAACACAATTGAAACCATTAAACATGAGTTTTACCTAATTATTTTCTTTCCCTCACTTTGGATTCACTTTTATGGACTAGAAAACCATCAAACATTTTGATTGAGCCACTAACCTTCCTCCCAGCTGTAGGTGGTTATGGGGGTATAGAGGGACTCTTGTATAAATATTTGTATGTAATTTAGGCCCTATAAAATGTTTTTAAGTCCATTTAGATTTTCCCAACATAATTTGGCATGACTAAACCTCTTATCTCATCTTTGGAGCATACTAATCACCAGTGAACAATTTCCTCTAGCTCACTATTTGCTCTCAGCCATCTCAACTGCTTGTACGAATTATCTCTTCACCTCATAGGAAAATAAGTTATTTTAAATGTATTTAGTAGCTTAAAAATACTTATTCAACTCATACAACCATTCCCCATGCTTGATCACATTATCTATCATGATTTTAGGTCTCCCTCTTTTCTTTGGCCTACAAGACTATGTTTCTTCTTTTAGGCCTGACTGTATGTGTATATAGCTCTTACTAGGCTTGTTCATGGTGATTATATACCCTTTTTTTATCCTTGAAGGAAAAAAATCACTTTTTATGTTGATATTTACCTTCAATGCATTCAAACATCATCAAAACATCATGATTAGGTCACCATTCACTATACCCTGATGTAGGTTTCCTTTTCCTCAATGTACAAACTATAGATAATAGTAGGGAAGTTCAAACCTTGTTCATCATCTCCTCCAGGTGATAATTATGCTATGAATGTCAATTTATTCATAGGAAGTCCTCATATCATGAAAATAACTCACATTATCATCTTGAGAGTAGAAAAAGTCTTTTGCAATTCAGGACCTGTAGATGTTACTATATGTTTTTAGTGTCCAAATGCATACTTTTAAGACTCTCAAACACTAAGTCTATCTAGCCTTAGGATATCCCTCTTTTGCATAGTGTTATTCCTATCATGAGACTATCCAATGATTTTATCATGCCTCCACAATAACTTATCTAGAATTATTATTCAAAATCTCTAAAAATGGGAGGTGTTCTATTTTGTCTCTTTAGAGACTCAGTTCCAAACCTCAGAGTTGTTCACATTTGGAGTAACACCCCACTCTCCTTGGCTTGTCAATAGATCCTAGCTATGAAAATCACTTCCATAACCACATGAACTCTTTTTATATCTTTTAATTCTCTTTATACATCCTTGTCAGATCTCTATTAGAGGGAATCCTATAGATATATGTTATGTATTGCAGATAGGGAGCATAAAGATTGAGAATTATGCATGGAAAGTGTGACTTATGATCTTATTTAGAATTTATTAATCTCTTCAAATGATAAATCCATATCAAAATAGAATTATCACAAGCTAAAACCTATTTCCTACACTATCTCCACTATATGTACCTATAGGTGTTCTTTCATGGCTAGTACGAGCTTGATTTATCAACTTAGGTTCTAAGCATCAACTTTTTATAGGTGGCCTTCAAGCTTGATTATGAGATTGATCAGATAGTATATAGAATCAATTAATATTATAACACATGTAAAAACTACCATAATCCATTTTCAAGGAAGAAAGACACTACAACAAGTGAAAATTTTTAGTAATCTTCCAATGACTTACACCTATAAACTGAGGCGTTTGACTCATGGAAACACTTTAAAACATGAAATAAACTATGGAATACATCAGAGGAGGAATCCAACATAGTATGGAACCAAAATGATGAATTGAATTGTACGAAGTTTCTCAAACAAGACCAAAACCTGAAGGGTGCACAGATTGATAGGCAGTTTTGGAAGGTCAACTTAAAACAAATGATTCATAAAGCACAGTACACCATTCTCAAAATTATTTATATAAAAATATATATCCTTGAGTTTAATATCACCTCCAAAAATTGTTTGACATGAAGCCCCTTGTGCTGACCGTACCAAAAAAAATTGAGTGTCACTTCAATCTACCAAGAAGGGTAAAAAAGCAATAGAATAGTTTTGGGCCAAAAATGGCACATCCAGAGCAATTAAATCATGGAAATGATTGTAGGAGTTTAAAAGACACTTTTCCATCTTTTCCAAGTGGCATACTTCCCAAAGAGGTTGTACAAGTGCCAAAATCACTCTTTTCTTCAAGAAAACTACTTTCTTCTGAGTAACCTAATAATTTTTAGTTATTGAAAGTTATTACAGACCTCCTAGGACACATGGCACATGATAAAACTCTTTTACACTTTCACATTTTCTAAAAACTCATAAAAATATTAAATGCACTATTCTCCACCCTTAAAATGACTTTAAATGATAAATGGACCTAGAAACTAATTGACCAAAGATATTATAACATTAATTGACATAAAATGACCTATAAAACATCTCATGACAATACATTATATGCCATTATATGCCTAAAAATCAATCTTTTTACTAGGGATGCCCCAATTTGACCTAAATGTCAAATTTGGTCAACAAATTGGTGACTCATAAGGGTAGTATGCCTGTTATACTAACTAGACCAGTAGCCTTATTAGTCCATTTGGATTAGGAGTCATCTAAATATTTATACAAAAAATAAAACCTTTGACAATTGACCATTGACCATAAAATTTTTATCAAAACAAGACACTAAGATTACCTCAACCACACAAAGCAAAGGACACAAACACCAAAGAAAGAAAACACAAGACACACACATGTCTTCAAGGCACTTAGGGGAATTATGAAATAACCTAATATTTAAAACTAAAAATGAGCATACCTCCCTCCTAGATCAAAGGGAAAGTTTGAAGAATCACCTTCTTCATGAGATGAAACATGGTGCAAAGCATGCTTCTTCTTGGATTAGATGTTTTATGGATCATATTTGTTCTTTGGCATTTCAATTGTCATACTCTCTAATAGACCATATTTAAACAAGTATACAATTTTAAAGTTTTCCTCTTGCATCCAAACATCTTCAAAATTGTCATGTAGATCCTCATTTGCAACCTCAAATGATGATTGAGCAAGGCATACCTTCTTGTCTTCCATGGTGTTCTCAAAAAAATTAGGCTTCTTCTTAGCTACAAGATCTTCTATCTCATGATCATCTTCAAGAGCTACTTCTTCTACGTTGGTCTCATGAAACTCATCTAGGATTGTCACCTCTTGAGAGATGACTTGAAGGTGTTATCCATCCTTGATAATACATTCCACTTCATGTTTATGATGGTCATCTTCAAAAAATTTAACAGATTTAGAATCTTCTTCAAGGGTTTCAATATCTTCCATCTCCTTCTCCTTCATGGTGATGCCAAGACTAGGTATTTTGAAATCATGTGATCTAGCCCAATGACACTGCCAAGGAGGTAGGTTTTATTCAAACAAGAGCTCTCTTTCTTTATCAAAAAATTGATCCTCCTTAGGTTCCCATACCATAGGTCCATAAAGGCAAAGAGTCATAGGGTAAGGACAGGATGAGCTAGTTGGTGGAGGTGGCACATAGAACTCAAAATCAAATTAAGGGTGAAATGTAGGGGTTTTTCCATGGACACACATCGCTTCAAACATAGAGATATTAGCTATTGGATTATCCTTTTGTTCACCAAGGGAAGTACCTTCAGTTATTTCATCTGCAAACTCACTCATGAGAGCCTCCTGATTAGCCATGAATTGAATTTTTTCTTCTTTACTTATTTCTCTCAAGATAGGTTCCTCTTTGACATAAAATGAAGTGGAGGATTGATTGATAGTCTCATGGAATTGGGGTGAACGAGCTGGAGTATGAGATGTAGTAGAAGGTGAGCGGGTTGGAGATGGGATGTGGGATGAAGGAGAAGGCTTGTGAATGGGGTTGGAAAAGAGGAAATGATCAAAAATTAGATTCTAATAATGGTTCCAATTCATAGTTTCAGTGGTGGCACACTGTAGATCTCTTTAAGAGCTTTCAGTGAATTTTTATGAATGTAAATCTGAGTTTAGGAGCTCCTGTTATGGCCGTTTGAAGATGGTCAAAAAATGTTGCAAGATTGATTGAAGCCATGCGACATGTGGCACGTGTTTCAATGTGGTTTCGACACTTGGTAGATTGAAAGGTTTGCAAAAAAATTTGGTTTGATGACAAGCCACATCATCAATAGTGACTCATCTTGCCATGTCACCTTTTATGCCAAGTGGAGTTAAGTGACTAAGCTCATTGAGCAAGCCATATGATGAGTTCAAAGGAGAGTTCAAGCTCTAAAGCCTGAGCAAGGTGTCAAGCCAGAGGGAGATCAGATAGAGTTCTTAGCTAAGTCACATGGAGAACTAACATGCCTTACTGAGTCAGCTCAAGATAATGTCGTTCCACAAAGACCGAGCCCAAGCCCAAGCTTGAGTAAAATGATTTTATGTGGCCGAAGCCATTTGATAAGTGGGAGGTCAAATTTTTTTTTAAAGCCTTGTCTTATCCCAAATCTGATGCATGTGGGATAAACCCACAATGGAAATGGTAGACCAAGGCTATTTTAAGCCTTGTTTAATCCTCTCGACCCACATAAATGGGATAAATATAAACCCAAGTGCCAAAAAAGGAGGAGGATAGTTCTAAACTCATGACCTACCATCCAAAAGGGATAGGCTTTGACCACTTGTGCTACGCGGGTTGAAGTGTTATTTAAAGCACAAATTTCTATTTGAAAGTAAGGAATTTTTTATGGTGTTTTTATTTTTAAAAGGCTGAGACTTTGTTAAAGCTTTGGAAAGCTTGTGTAATGGATTTTTATCCATCTTCCGGCCAAGATACATAGTATATACTCTATTTTATCCAATTTGCATATTGGAGAAGTATATTTCAAACCTTAGAGGAGACTTTTAAGACTTTTAGGAGAAACTTTACAGGTATTTATGAAGACTCATAGAATTCGAAGGTGTCGGGCTTGATTCAGTCATGGTGAAGGTGAATTATTGCATTGAGATATCAGCTTGCAAGAAAGTTGTTTATTGTTTCCAGGTGTTTGAAGTGCCTTTAATGGAAACGGTCCACTCCTTTGGTGAACCCAGAGATGTAGGCATCAAATATTGAGCCGAACTCCATTATCACGTCTCGTGTTTTGGGTAATT
>JARHVA010008129.1:0-52500 GCA_037957365.1 Torreya grandis
TTTATAACATAGGTGGTGAATTTATTTGATATGATGATAGAATAGGATGACATTTATTTGTAAGGAAAAAAATAGAGAATGTAATCCATCACTATGAACTTCTTACCCTCTAGTCTTTTTCTCTATTAATTTTTTTTTCAAAACACACAATATCTTGTAAGTTATCTTGTCTCGTGATTTTTAATAATATTATATTAATCAAATCATAACTCAATCATATTTACTTTAAATAATTAAAAATCATTACATATAATTTAACTAATTTTAAATATGTATTGAAATATTATTTATTATTAACTTTCACAACATAATATTTATACATTAAAATCAAATGTAATATTTATTAAAAATATATAAAAAAAACCATTAAAATATAAAATGATTAATAATAATAATAAAAATATGATGCAAAAATGGCTTAGGTAGGGGTCTCATGGAGGGGGTTGTTGCTCCTATTTCACGAAGAAAGTTTGAGGGGAAGAAAAAAAGAGAAACTTGTAGTTTTTCATATGTGCTTCTATTTTATAAGAAGATATCCTACCAATTGTAAATATGCAAGTAGACAAAATTTATGTAAACATTAATTATAAATAAAAATATAATAATTTTAAATATTATCTCTTATAAAATATTAACATACACTCAAATTTTTTATTTTATAAAATCATTTTACTATATATGCTCTTAAATTCACTCTCCACAATCCTAATAAAATTTAAGAGCCCCCTCCCATAGATACAAATACTCTAAACAGAAAAATAAATACACAAAACATTAAACAGTAATGCACAGGTCCCCCAAGCTCGTCCCTCCCATTTTTCAAAAGTTTTACACATAATATGCGGTATTTTATTCTTTATTTTTGTTTACGCAGGTGGTGAAGTTCGTGGAAGGGAAGTGGTGCTTTCTTTCCATACAATGCCCTAAAGCTTTTTGTCGAGTAACAAAATGAAATATACTCAGATCTGAATATATTGCCATCAATCCACCCTGCACCTTTACGGTGATAATATTTTGATGTAATATATCGGCTTTTATGTGGTTCTTAGTTTTGGCTTTGCTAGGTTTTTTCATGCTATATTTTCAGGGGTTTCAACGCTTTAAGATAGGTTTGTTGAGTTTCTTAGTATGAATATGTTCTATACATGTTTCTTGTAATGTCGATTACGCTTTCCTTTCGTAATGAAAAGACTACGGTCCAGCGTTTTATTTGTTTTTTCTTTCCTGATGATTTCCCTGATAATGGTGTTGGAATGTTTTTGTCCGGCTGATTCAAAGCAGAAATTAGGTTTTACCCAACAGCTCATTTACTATTTGCTGCATTACAACTGATAATGTCAAAATATTGAAGAATTTCCAGTGTCTTGTTTATGGCTAGGTTAAACCCAGATACGTTTAGAAGAGGCTTTCAGAAATTGTGTTGTTCCTTATATTCAGTTAAAAGTGGAATTTCTGTAGCATTTGAACGCTAAATTTCCAATAATCCCCCCACTTTTCTTGTTGCACCTGTTTTATAATAATGTCAAGTTCTATAAAGCAGGGAGCATTCTTTCCATCAATACTGTTTGCGTCAGATTCATATACAATATGTTATTTTTTTGTTTGAATGTGAAAATTTGTGGGGTATATATTAAAACTATTAATACTCGTCACGGAAAGTGGCGGTACGGAACTGGAACCCTTGTTAAATTAGGTTTGGGTCTGTAACACATTAAAAAAAAGACAAACATTAACATGTATTACAAATAATTAAACAGATCAAGTAAAGAAAAGAAGTTCAATTAATCCACGAATTAATTTCATGGAAGCATGGTGACTGATAATTCTTTCGGATAATAAACCTTACACAGTCAGCAACTTGTAGGGATAAACTGTATTTGTGGGTATTTGGACCAAACCACATCAAGAGAAGTTTATTACTGGTGTCCACAGCAGATTCTGTTGGAGATTATTATTATTTTGTGAAATATGATTTGGGTTAGATTGATTACCTTTTAGTTAATACTATTTTTCTTTGGAAAAGTTTGTGTAAAATGTCAATAAAATAATAATAATAATAATAATAATAATAATAATAATAATAATAATAATAATAATAATAATAATAATAATAATAATAATAATAATAATAATTGTTTTTTAATTACATATGTTTTTCGATATTTATGATTATTTAAAATTTTTATTTCTTCTTAATGTAATAAAGATAAATGAATTTTTATTACATTAAAATATACTAATTAAATTCTTTTAACTTAAAATTATTAATATACAAAAACTAATAATTTAAATATAATTATTTAATTAAAATATAAAATTATAAAAAAACACACAAGGTTTCAACTTATGATTATTTGGTGAGAGTCATGAACATGTAATAGTGCAAAGACATACTCAAAAGTGACTGAAACTAGACTAACAAAATTGACGAAAAACATAGCCATCTAAGTGTATCTTCACTCTAAAGTATCGAAATCCAAAATTGTCTTGACAACTTAAGTTGTTTATATGTTCTTAATCTCTAAATCTTCAATTATTTTTATGGAATTATTGGACGTAAAGTATCTGCAGGTGGCTTTTCAAGTTCTTTGTCAAATCCCAGTGCTCAACCTTGGATAGGGCCTGAAAAATAATATCTTCCTTCCCTAATTAGGTAGATAATATCTTAGAATTTAATATTTTTTTTTTGAGTTTGATGGTAAACTAGAAAACAATGGGGCTCTATTGACATTTACGTTGACAGGTGTTAACCTATTAGAATGAGCCCTTCATTTTGTTCTTTGATCGAGATCCTCATTTGAAATTAGACGATGAACACGATCATGTCTTATTATTATAAATATGTGGCATGATTTGGCGAGGTTGCATCACAGAGCTTGAGGGTCATTGGTGTACATTTATTATGATTTTTATTTGGCTGAAACGTTGCATAAAATCTATTATTTTTTGAGTTTTCACACAACAAAACACTCATTTTATTTATTCAGTGCAGTAGCTTTGTATGTATGGATAAGGGATTGGGTATGCAATGATTGTGAGGTGGGTTAAGTTTAATTTTCTCTCTCTACATATGTAGTGAGAGTGTGTTTTGTGTAACTTTTATTGTTACATGTATATTTGTGGCATAAATTTTTAGTTTACAAAGGTGAGATCTATTAACCTCAAAATAATTTATGGTAATGATTTGGTTTGTTGGATGTTGGTACTGAAGTATTTTCATTTTTATAAGATGACAATGGAGATCGAAAAATAATTTTAGATTTTTATCCAATACTATTGTGTTTTTAAAATATCATATAGTGTTAATAAATTAAAATGCGTAGAATATAGTTTGGGTATGTAATCATTCATAATTCATTTTTTAATTAGGTTTGTAGTGGAGAATATTATGTATAATTGTATATGTTGTTGTGGCTAAAAGACTAAACAATTTTTAGTTATGATTTGGTGTGTTGACCATCGAATATAATTTAAAAAATGGACCCCTAATTTTTTTAATAATATCTTGGTAAATCCTAGATAAGGGGTACAATTATATTGGCTAATCTTTGTAAAAATTACCAAATACGTGTAAATTGATTTACTTTTATATTGGTTCTTTCAAAAAAAATTATGAATAATTAAATATTATATTCAAAGAAAGATATAATGACAACCTATCCCATTTGAATTGTTTATTCTCAAAGTGAAATATTTTCTCTTAATCTCTCTTTGAAACTTTACTTGTACAAATGAACAAGTTTTTTAGGGATAAAAAAAATTCTTTTATATTTGAATATAAAATACATTTTCTATCATATTATTTCTATAGGAACTGAAAAAGGCATTGAGTATGAAATCCAAGATGCATAGTCAAAATTTGATAGCAATATAATTTGATTTACATTTTCCTTTTGCTTTACAATGTAATGATTATTTTGTAATAAATAAAATTATTAAAAATATTCATAATCGATTTCTTAAAAGTGATTTTGACAATATAAAAATGGGATAAAACAAGAAGGGTCATGTAACATGTAGTCTATGCCTCTATTGTGTTGATTTTATTATATTTCTTCAAACTAAGACAATGTGAACAATTTATTATAAAAATATATAGAAGCTAAGATATTTTGAAGGTTAAGTAAAAAGTCTCGATAAAACAAATATCACATATTAGTTATAATAGAATTTATTATCACCTTATAAAATTAAAAAAAAAAAAAAAATTCCTTAATAGACCAACCATTGCTTGAAGAATTGCATTATACTTGTATTACTGATAAAAGCTATTTTTTAAAATGATATGCACTCGAAACTAGAAACCATAAAAAAACATGTCCATGTTAATGTGACTTTATCCCTAATTCTAAATGCAACATTTGTTTTCAAATTAAAAATCCACTGATAAGCACTCAAATAAAACCTTATCGGATTATTAAATATCTCAATCAAGGTTTTTACTAAGTTAAATAGTATAATATTGTGCTCCTAAGTCCACTATGTTTTGATAGACAAAGATAATGGAAAAGGGGCCCTTCCCCTATGTTAAGAAAGAATATGACTAGGAGATCTAAACAAGAAAGATAAAATATGTCTCTAGGAGAATGAAAGGAGATGGGTAAAATGCCAAAATTTGAAGCAACCACAAATCCAATTACAAAGATACAAGAGAGAAAACCAAGGAATAGATGCCTTGAATCTTCACATATAAAACCATAAACCATTAACAAAGACCACATCCCATAGTAATGTAGGAGTGAAAGAAGGAAACACCAGCATTAAGAAACTTAGGCAATACAAGAAAATGCCACCACTAGAAGCCTTGGTCACCAACTTTTAGAACATCATTCAATGACTAATCCAGGTCCAAAACATAAGAAAAATTAATTAAGTTTGAAACCAAGACATAACCCATTGCTTCTTCAAGAAGCTCAAACAAAATCAATCTAAGAAACTGAAACATGGAGGGAAACTTTAGATTACAACAAACTATCTGAAAACCATATCATTGAATCCTTCAATAATAGTTGATCAAATGGGAATTTTTAAGTAGGTTAATTATTTTGTAATGGATTATGTACATTCTTCCCATGGAGGGGGACATTTATAGTGCCAATATTCACTAGGAGGAAGGTGAAGGACTCAAAGGTTAGAGATTAAATTTGTTGGAGAGTCACACGTATGATAGATATGGGAGAAACAAATATCCTAAAAAAAAGGAATGACATGCAAGGTATTTAATGACTGAATTTAATTTCCACTAATAAGATATTAACAATTTAAAAATTTTGATAATCAAAAGAGAATCAACTTCCATAAATAATTTCTAAAAATTAAATTTAATATTAGTTCTTCAACCTTTGCAAAGAGCTAGTGCTTCAACCAAATTATTTGAAGATCATGGAATGTTGAAGGCATAAAAAGGTAACACATGTACCAAATTATATTTTAAGATGCCTGCACATACATAAATGCTTGGGTTACCATTGGATGCCCTGTTTAAATTAAGCATGACATAATTGTCACTTAGGGGATTCCAAGAAGTCATTAAACTTTTGTTGATTTGAGTAGGGACATTGATTTTTTTGAAATAAATCCTATTTTAAGAGAATATGATGTTCCCCTCTAATGAGTTTACCTTTTTTAGGAATAATTTTACCCCTAAAACCTCTTGAAAGAACACATTAATTGAAAGAGTGAAGATTTATTTAGAGAGGGAAAGGTTCCTAAATACTCTCTCTCTCTCTCTCTCTCTCTCTCTCTCTCTCTCTCTCTCTCTCTCTCTCTCTCTCTCTCTCTCTCTCTCTCTCTCTCTCTATAAATTTTGTGTATGTCCTAGATGATCAAATATGATATCATAACCCAAATACTTCTAACTTGATCCCCTCCCTCTTCTATCTAGATAATCAAAATAATTTGAATGGAACTTGATACTACCCAAATTCTATTTATTCTATTAAAGAACCAAGACCATATTCTCTAGGAAAATTTATAATGAAGGAGGACGTGGTTTAGTGTTTCATAATTATTCTTATAGAAGATGCACCAAGAGGACCATAAAATCCAATCCTTTAAAGTTTGTTCTAGAAAAGATATTTCTTCTTCATGATAAACAATATATTTATGAGCTTTAGGAAGTCCTCCAGGGATCTATTCTTTTTCCACATGCCATACATGTGTATTAATATGAGAGATTAACTTATTATAGCCTAGTACCATAAAAAATTGCTACAAGGATCCCCATTCATTTTAAGCCATCAATATTCTTTGAGCCACTAATATGATGAGAGTTCAAAAATAAATTAAACTAAATAAAAATATCAAAGGAATGTCTAATTAAAGAAATATTTGGATTTTTCTATATTCTCTTAGGTCCCCATACACTTTGGGTTTCAACCCAATAATTAAAATCTAGGGGTCATCATATATTTTAAAAGTAATATAGGGTAAGTTCACAAAGTTGTGGGACAAAAAGGGGCCTACTTGTGAACATGATTTTCCTAAAATTTTAAAACTCTAAACTTCTATAGATAATTTGAGATATCTTTGCTCCAAATTTGAATATGGTGTGAGAACATAAAATGTAGTATTTTGAGTCTAGTTTCTAAAAAAGTAATTTTTTAAGTGGGTTATTATAACTATGTCAAACATCTAAAATTTGAAGAGGAAAACCTATTTTTTTTAAGAAAATAGAGTAGATAGATGGTCGTATAGTGCACCATTTTTTTAGTAGTATTTAATATTCTTTGAAACACTTTTCAAAATATTTAGATAAGATATCCTAGTTTTTTACCTAAATTTTATTATATTTTTTCAATAAATACTTTTTTAATGAATTTTACAAGTAAATAGATCCCAAAAACTGACAAAAACATGGATATTCATCAGTGCGATTTACCTAACTACTTCAAAAAAATGAAAATCAATTTTATTTTTAGAATGTGTGTATAATTAGACCTAGTTTGTGACCATATAACTATTTTTTAATTTGAATTAAAAAAAAAATTACATGAAGATGTATACGCATGTATATTTATGGCATGTAGTGGCCTAAAAAAAGTTTAGTTAGAAATCAACATAGTTTGAAACCTTAAATTAGTTAAAAATATAAAAAAACATATTTTTGGAAAGAGGAAAATGTGTTCATCATGATGGTATTGAGTTTTTGAATTTTAATGTTGGAATTCATAATGTATTTGGTAATTGAAGTTGAATTTTGTTTATTTTATCATAACTCTCAGATTCAACTATAGATTGATAGGTACAAGACTTTTACTTTGGAATACAAGCCATTACTGAGCCAAAAAATGTGATGTTTGAATTCAAATTCAAATATCATGATCACATTATTAACATGACCATGTGAATAGATAATGTGATCACATTAATAGATAACATGATTGCATTACTAGATAATGTGACTACATTAAAAGATAATGTGATCACATTAATAGACAACACAACCATGTTAATAGATAATGTGATTGTATTAATAGATAACACAACTATGTTAATAGATAACATGTTAGTGTTATTATCAAAGTAATAACATGATCGTGTTATTGCTATTTTGCATATAAAAGTAGTGAACATGCACATAAAACCAATATTGACCTGAAGCTTATATTTACTACTCTAAAAGTTAAGTATAAGGAAATAAATGTAATAATATAAATTTATTTTAGTAAATATAAGAAATTAGGGTCACTTTGCATCTGATAGAGTTGGTCTCACATATGCATGCCTTATGATGTGGAAACTAGTTTTTCAAAATCTAATCTGGTCAATACTAAGGAATTTTTAAGGTTTAAGTATTAAACCTATTGATTCCAATACATAAATTTTATAATTTATATCAAATTTTTGTAAACATATAATATTTATTTAAATTTTTGTGCTTCTAGATTGATTATTGGCATTTCTAGGAGTCCTAGGTTTGTCAAAATTTATGTTTGCAAACTAATCACTTTGGAACTTGATCCAAAGTAGTGTGATTAGGGTAGTGTAGGCCATATTGATGACTTACACACATAAAATGACCACTTTGTGTTAATTTCACTTGTTAATTATCTCTTCCTCATCCTTGATCACTTTCTACTCATCCTTCATCACCCCTAATCACTCTCTCATCATTCCTCATTGTTTCTAATCACTCCCTCATTAACCCTCACTATCCCTAGTCATCTCTAATCACTCCCTTAGCATCCATAATCACTCTTCCATTGACCCTCATTATCCCTCATCATTCTTAATCACTCCCTCTTCATCCCTAATTATTATTTCCTCATCCCTTATCATCTTGAATCACTTCTTTATCATTTATCATCATCCCTATTCACCCCCTCCTCATCCCTACTCAATCCCTAATTTACATTCATTATCCCTCATCATCTCTATTCACTACTTCATTGATTATTACCATCCCTCATAATCCATAATCAATCCATCAATATCCTTCATAATTCCTATTCACTCTTTCTTCATCCCTCATCATCACTAATCACTCTATAATCATCTGAAGTAAGTATATACTCTAAAGGTATATTTGATTCCAATCATATGTTTATTAATCAATTGTAATAAAAATTAACTCTTTTCTATAACTTGCTATGTTGTCAATACCCATTTGTGATAGTCAATTTTATTACTAAATGAATTGGATGATATTCCAAATTCATAGTCAAGTATCATAAGTACTAACATAAAATAGAGTTTGAATTTTAGTTTATCGAATTATCTTTGTTATAAAATTGAGTAGATGAAACATTATTTGGTTCCACCTTTCATAGTTTGGTTCAAAGGATAAAAATTAAACACAAATATCTTATATGATTTCCTAATTCTAAGAAGATTTGAATTGGATGAAAATTTATTTGGTGTTTTCCATTACTATATGACTTGAATATTTGATAGGTTTACACATGCACTCCTTGTGTGTGTAATATATCCTAAATATTTTATCTCTTGCATGAAAAATAAACATTTATGTATGGTATCATAAAAATGTGTTTCTAAAAAATGTGAAACATTAGTTCAACATGGTGTATTTGTTCATCCCATGTTTTCTAAAGATTAATATGTCATCAAGGTATTTTAAAAAATGTCATAGGCAAAGGGCCTAAGGATGTTGTTCAACATCTCAGTGAATGAATTCACTAAATTAGTTAACTTAAAAGGCATAACGAACTAGTCAATCAATCCTTCCTTTATTTTTAAGACTATATTCCAAATGTCTAGAGGTTCAACATGAATATGATGATACCCAAACGTAAGATAAATATTGGAAAAGACTTATACATCATGGATATGGTGAAAAATTCACTTAATATTTAGATGACAATAAAAGTTATTCACTTTAATCTTGTTAAGATTTTTTTAATTGATTCACAATCTCATGTCCTATCCTTCTTTAGTGCAAGCACAATTAGGCTTCTACAAGGTAATTATTTGGGCATGATGTGTCCATTATCTATGATTTTTGGAGCTACCACTTGATCTATTAATTATATAGAAAGGATATGTTGTATAAAGAGGTTTGAGGTAGAGGTAATTAAGGGATAAAATCTATAGTATTATTTAGTGCATAATATTAAGGAACTTATTTAGGTGACTTAAAGATATCCTTCTATTCATCTAGTTTATGGTTCAATTATTTTGTCTTTGTTATTGTTAGATAAAGAAAACTATGATATGGTGCCATAAGGATGTTATTACATTTAGTTCTTAGCTATAAGAGTATACTTCTTACTATAACTGACAAGATTATTGAATTTCTTGGCAGTAATGACTGAAAGGTTATGAAGTAACTATGATATATGGTATTTTACATCATGACAATCTTTCACAACATTTCAAGGAATTAATTCATAGACTACATGTCAATGGTAAATATATGATTTACCAAATGTAAAACATCACACACGTCTAATGGTGTGATGTCACAAAGGATTGCATGTTTAAATTTTTTGATTTTATACACCAAGTGACACTACTAGGTGATTCATTTCTCAAGGCCTACACTAGAACATACACTAGCTTATGGTTATGGATGATGTATCAATTTAAATTTTAATATTTGAAATTTTGTTTTAGAAGAAATTAAATTCTTTTGACTTCCATTGGAAATGATGAAGTGTATTGGTTCACCATTATTCTACATTTGTTAATGAAATAATATTTTTTACTCATATAATTTCTTGTTGGAAAAAGTAGAGATATTTTTAATACCAACCATATCATTGGTTTCATAATCTATTTTCTACTTACCTTTTATAGTGATAGATAACTTGTACCCACTTCTTGACATGTTCAATAAGAGAGCTCATAGTGTGACACTCTTCATTGGATTGAATATTGAAGTTATGAATTAAGTACCACTTTCCAATCTTGGACAACTTGTTCTAATCATTTGAAAATTATTTCCACTCTCTAGTATGATGACTTAATAAATAAACATACGTATATAAGGCCTTCAATGTAATTATTTGGATAATAAAATGTCCTTATATGGAAAGTAATTGATTAGTTTTAGGAAATCAAATAGCTTGTTGATCCTCATATTTACTACCCATTTTTGGTGATATGGTGGTTTCACTTGTTTTTATTTTTATAGAATATCTTAAATTGTGAATTACATAATTTTCAATGGGCCCATATTTTTTCATAGGTGGTAAATATTTATGTTTCAAAATTTCCTCCACATCATTTTGATCACTATATCTTATATTTTATGCTATCACTCAACTCTCCACTTGTAGCTTCTAGAATTGTTAAACCCCCCAAAAAATACCACCATCAAGATATTAGATGGAGTGATTAAGGATGAGGAGGGATGAGGATGAATTGAATAGATATGATGAGGGAGTTAATATGGATGATGAGGGATGGTGAGGGTTAATGAGGGAGTGATTAGGGAGGGTGAGGGAGTGATGAAAGGAGATTAGGGATGAGTAAGGAGTGATTGGAGGTGATGAGGGATGATGAAATAATGATTAGGGATGATGAAAGATAGTGAGGGCCAATGAGGGAGTAATCAATGATGATGAGGGAGTGATTGTAAATTATAAGTAATGGTGAGAGTTTATGAGTGAGTGGTCAAGGATGATGAGGGAGTGATTATAAATGATAAGTAATGATGAGGATCAATAAAGGAGTTATTAGGGATGATGAGGGATGAGGAGGGAATGATTAGAGATGATGAAGTGGTGATTAGATATGATGAGGGAATGATTAGGGATGATGAGTGATATTGAGAGTCAATGAGGGAGTGATTAAATATGATGAATGATGGTGAGGGTAAATGAAAGAGTGATTAAGGATGATGAGGGATAGTGAGAGTCAATGAGGGAGTAATAAAAGATGATGGAGTGATTAGAGATGACTAGGGATAGTAAAGGTCAATGAGAGAATGATTAGGGACAATGATGAGAGATTGATTAGGGGTGATGAGGGATGAGTAAGAAGTGATTAAGGATGATAGAAGGAGGATGAATAAATTAAAATAACACAAATTGGTTGTTTGATGTGTGGACGTCATCAATGTAATCTATGATACCCTGGTCACACTTCTTTACATCAACATCAAAGTGAGTGGTTTGTGAAATTAAAATTTGACAAACCCAGGACTCCTATAAATGCCGAAAATAAATCCAAAAGGCACAAAAACCTAAAAAATGACTATTTTTTAACCAAAAATGGATATCAATTGTAAAAGTTATGTACTGAAATCCCTAGGTTTAATATTTAGACCCTGAAAATGCCTAAGTACTAACCACATTGGATTTTGAAAAACTATTTTCAACACTATAAGGTGAACAATTTTGAGACCAACACTATCAAATGTAGAGTGACCCTAATTTATTATATTTACTAAAATAAATTTAAAGTATAAGGAAAAAAGTGTAACAAATGTAAGCTTCAAGCCAAGATTGGTTTCGTGTGCATGTTCACATGTTTTTAAGTAAAACATAGAAGTAACATGAACATGTTATTGATTTTATAATAACGCAATAAAATTATCTATTTACTAATATTTTGTCCATGTACATCTTCACATGATTTAATGTGCAAAACAACAAGAACATGATCATGTTAATGCTTTTACAATAACATGATCACATTATGTATTAACACAATCACATTATGAATTAATTATTTTTGAACCATAATTTAAATAATTTGATCACATTATTTAATAAAGTGATCATGTTATGGGAAATTTCCATGGAGTTTTACCATAACTGTGTCCACATACCCTATTCTAGGATGCTAAAGGAAGGATGATTGAATATAGGACCACCACTAGAATATGCATCCTTCTATAAGTTAACAAATCTACCACTTTTATTATCCAAATAGAAAGAATTATAACTAAGGTTGTTACATTTCCAAAATAAATTCTATATATGAGACCCATACATTCAAATAATGTATTAAAAATACGATCATGTTAAACTAAATTATCAAGATTATTTATTTTGAGAAAGATGCTCCAACTACTATCTTTATCTTGATAGATTATCCAATGAAGTTTTGATCCTAGAAATTTATTTTTATTGAATAAAATTTTTAATTTAGCCTCACCTTTTGATTTAGGCAATCAGATCTCTTCCCATTTGATTAAATAATTTTATTAGACTCACAAAGTTTGTTCCACAATTTTTTTTCATAATGTTAGTTCATATAGATTTAACACTAGCTAGAGCTTCTGAGACTGGCATCATATAGACTAATATTTATTGGAAAATGAAATGAATTAATTGTATTTTTCTTAAAAAATAGAATCATTTTCCTTTAAAAGATCCTGGTTTATTCTAAAAGTTTGTGGTTATATTGTCCTAAAATTATTTTTTTGACCAACCATCAAAGAAGGGGATCCCCAAGTATTTTATAGAAATAGAAACTAAAGAAACACCAATAATTTGATTAATATTATTTTATTTTTGGAGTGGAGTGTGGTGGAAGAAAATATTTCATTTAAAGAGGCTAACCTCCTGACCCAAAACATGTTGATAAAAATTTACTATTTTTTTTAGTATTTTCTCTTCTCGAGTGCAAACAAAGTTTCCTAGAACTGTATCATCCACAAAATCTCCATGAGATATTGATTTCACTAATGAGATTTAAAAATATTTTATTTAAGAAGGATTTACCTAAGGCTTATGCCATGATGATGAAGAGGTCAAGATGAAGAGATAGGGAGAGATAGGATATCTCTAAAAGAGACCTCTTAAAGCATTGAAAAAAGTAGTTAGGACTTCATTTACAAGAACTAAAAACATTGGAGTAGAGAGTCAAGATTTTATCCGATCACATCAGGCCTTAAGGAACCCAAATATATTAAGGATTATAAACAAAAAGGCCAAATAAATCCTATAAAAATATTTTCTAATAATAAGTTTGATTATCATAGTTGATTCTTTTTTTAATATAGTTGAATTAATTAGCTCGTACAAAAGATCAACACCATCTAGGATTCATCTATTTTGGATAAAAACACCTCCTTATTCTAAAATAATCAGAGAAAGGAGGATTTGGAGATGATTATCCAAGACATTTGAAATAATATTTTAGATGGTGTTACAACAAATTATATGTCTATAGTTGACTAAGGAGTCTGCATTAGCTTTTTTGTGGACTAGATCTAGAAAAGTGCAATTAAAATCCTTCATAAATTTTCTAGAGGATCTAAATTCATTAGAAGATTTGAGAATATTAGTTTTTATAATTTCCTAAAAGTGTTTTAAAAATCCTTGGGGTTACCCATCAAGGCTTAGGGATTTTTCATTGTCCATACTCCAAAACACAATATGGATTTCCGATTATCATTTATAAATATTGGAATAGTATTCACAAATTCCTATTGTTTCTAATAAAAATATATGGAGGAATATTTAAGGAAATTTTCAAACAAATTGACTACCTCCTTTTCAAACTCATCCAAATCTTTAGTATAACAACCTTTGCTAGTTTTGAGTTCCAAGAACATGTTATAATTATGAGTAGCTAGGGTAGATTGGTGAAATAATTTTATGTTATAGTCTTCTTTCTTAGGTTAAAACTCTTTATATTTTTGTTTGAAAAAAATCTCCTCTTTTACTAGAATTGAGTTTAGCTTTGTTTGTAACTCATTCTCAATGATAAGTGAGGTTTTGTCATTACCAACCCTCTATACTTGGTCTTGACGGATCTAAAAATCATATTCAACGAATGATTTCCACTTAAATATGTTTATAAAGACTTATTTGTTTAATTTTTTGAGGTGTTATCCTACATTTTTCGGCTTATGGGATAAAATAAACATTCTGATGCTATCTCTAGGGGTTGCTTTTTCCACCAATATTTCATGAGGTCCATCAAATTTGGTTCTTTAATCCACATCAATTAAAATATAAAGGGTGTGTTATAAGGTGAGCTATCTCTTTTTATAATGATAAAAATGGGCAGGTGATCATATATAAATAACTCAAGAATTTAAGAGTGTAGGATCTAAATTTGGTTTAACAAATGATTAGATACCAGGTATATGTTAATTATTTCAACAATCTTACAAAAACCTATTCTTCTATTAGTCCAAGTAAAGGATCCATATTTAGGATCAATGTCCCAAATATTATTTTCACTAAATTTTTTAGTGAAGTCTAATTGGGATTGGGTTTTTTTTTCTAAATCCCACATTTTATCATGGCTTCTTAGTAAACAGTTAATGTCACCAACCAACAAAATATATTCATCTTGGAAAGAGTTAAAAACTATTGATATTTCCTTCTACATAATCTATTTAACAACTAGACTTGAGGGAGTATACACATTAGAGATGAAAAAAATACAATTTCTCCTTGATGGAGAATACACATTAAAGTCTAAAATATATATTTTCTCCTAAGATATTAAGACTAATCTAATTTTTCCTAGAGTCCACAATTGAGAAAGTAACTAGATATTTATTGAAGAGGACATAAAAACCACTTGACCAACATTTGGCTCCAATTCAAAATGAAGGAAAGAGTTTAAATTTTTTTGAATACTTTTCTAGACACACTATTTTAGGAAGCTTAGTTTCTTGGATAAAAGGTAAATCTAGGATATGAATTTGAAGTTATCTCTTGAGCCACCTTCATTTTTTAGGGGAGATATTAGGAAACTATACAAAGAAATTATGGTAAACCCCAAAACATTCCAAGACAATATATTTATTTTTGTTTGAAATGACTCTTCATTATTTCATTGTTTTAGACATTTATATCTTTCAGAATTAGAGCTTCTAAATAGGACCTTATAGACTTATTATTCCAAACCCTTGTGAATTAAAGTTCAACCTTTTAATTTTCCTTTGCCTAGTTTTAGTTGTTTTATAGGGAGTGAATACATTTGGAGTTGACTGTATTGAATAATTTTATGAGTTATCATCTATTTATCTCTCCATATTTTAATCCCCCTCCCCCCCACAAAAGTATCAGGGATTCAATTAGAGTTAAAAATTAAACTAGAAAGATCAAAGGGATTGGAAAAAAATTGAGACATGGGGAATTATAAGGAGGATGAGGGAGATGGAGGGGATTATAATTGACTAAGGAAAGAGGAGGAAAATGGGTAGAAGTGAGGAGTATTTTTAAAGCATGTAGTGAAGAAAGAGGAATATTTGGAGTCCGTTTAGGGTCCAAAAGATCAATCTCATCCAGAACCTTAACGAGTGAAGGGGGTGAGATTAGAATTATTGATCTATTTAAAATATTATTTTTTTAGGGTGGCAACAATTTGTTTTGGGGTTGGGGAAACCATAAGGATTGCAAGGCTTAGCTGAGAGGGGGAGATTTTCCCATAAATGGCTATAAGCATGCAAACTATTATGTTTAAAGGGTTAAACTTGTTGGACCAGAGTATGATCACCAAACAAAACTTAAATTTCTTTGATAAGGGGATATTTTTAGTTAAGACTAATGAATAATCTAGTGTATATTCCTTTAGATTTATTCAAAGTTTTAGGATCAATATCAAGTAGGGGTCCAATTTTAAATCTAATACGATGTAGGGCATAACCATTCTAGAGTTCTAAGGGAAGGATAAAAATTATGATCCATACTAGATTGATTTTGATGATGTAATTTAGAAACATCAAGACCCCTTTTCTAATTAAAATAGAAAAACCAATATTTTTCAAAAACTAAGGGTGCCCCAAAAATCTTATCTTTATATTCTTTGTTAGAGAATGTGGAAATAAATAACACTTTGGGGAGGTAGGAGAAAAAAAAGTGATATCCACTTTCCAAGTTATGAAGGCCCAATTACTTAGTTCCTTTAGAAATAAATAGATTCCATTGAAATTCCATGAAAAAGATCTCGATTCCAAGACAACTGCTTCCTCGTCCATAATTTTTGGAAATAGGATAATGGTAGCTATATAAATATTTTCCTTCAAATAAGGTATCACTTGTAATTTTATTTAATTTATATGAATGTTATATATCCTATAACATGTCCACCTCTATTATTTATTTAATTTGAGTTAAAAAAAACATAATACTGATGCTTCATTTTCCATATACTAGACACTTTGATAAGATTACAGTTCAACTCTAATTCAAAGAGAATATAATAATGATTTAAAAAGTAGAAACACTTATATATTTTAGATGGGAAAACATTAATATATGTTCAAATAAATAGAGAAACAATAATGTCAATGTGTATATGAAATTAGTTATTATTTTAACATAAAATTCACCTAATATATCTTATTGTTCTTATTTTTTAAATTATTAAATAAATAAAATATAAAAATTTAGGGCACTAATATTAAATCTCGACTACAGGTCAAGGATAATTATCTAAGAAATATGGCACATAATGAAATGCACAAGTTTATTCTTCAACGGTCTAATCTTTTCGTTTGAAACCTAAAATTAATGTGATCATTATAACCCTTGTCTTTGTTGACCTTGAACACCATCACTATATCCTACTTGCTAGATTTTATTAGTCTACTCATGCTCCTAATGGGTCACAATGATTAATTAAAGAATAATATCATTCCCTCTATTTTTTTGTACTTAATAATATAAACATAGGAAACAATGTTTGCATAACTAACCCATGGGATTATCCTAAAGAACCAATTACATCTGAAGAGTAGAGACAATCAAACTAGATGTATGAATAAATAAAGTAGTGAGTCTAGGATGCTTGGAATGTGGAATATTAATGTTTTGTATTAGATTTTCATTAATATAGAGGGTCATCCATATATAAGTATAATAATAAGTGTTTGAAAATGTGGAAATGAACATAGGGTAAGTTTACATAAGGGATGGTCATAAGTGCATTTTTTAATCATTAAATGTTAGTTTATCATTTACATTTTCCTCCTTTTATTCTTGTAATGTAAAAAAACAAAAGTACTAGAATAAAAGGGGACTGTCATACCTGAGCTTAACTATGAATAATGGTATAGAATGTAGATCACAAGTTGAACTATGCATGCAACCTAAAATGAAATGTGTATCGATCAATCCTTAGGATAAAAATATGATAGTAAATATTGGAAACTTATATATCAAATAATAATGAATGAATACACCTTTTCATGTACATTAACCATTGTGTTTTATGGTGCAAAAATAGTTACTACAGAGTGTGGAAGCTTGGGATAATTATCCACTGACACACTTGGATTGGACTATGCATGGCCAAATACTCATTGGTAAGAGAATGTGCCTGAAAAGTTAAGATGTACTTGACTTCATTATCATAGAACTCATGTAACTAAAATCACTTGGAATCCCAATAGAACATTAACATGCAAATATAGTACAAAAATTTGAACCAATTGATTTAGACATAATAAAATTCATTCTGGTGAAAACATGGTGAAATACATGGTGCAAAACTAGTGCAAAAATAGTAAAACATATTATAAATTGAGATTGGTGTATAAAACATAGAGAATGACATGAATTACCATTAGTTATACAAAAAATGGCAGAAAATTAAGTAAGAAAGTGATCATGTGCCTAATACATTCCCCCAATATCATATCTAAGTATATTGATTATGATAACTAATTAATACCAACTGAATCTTTGAGTGAGCATGTGTAAGTTCTAAACAAACATTTTGTATGATTCCTTAAATCTGAGTAAAATATGTATAATCTTTTGTATAAATCTAACATTATTTTTTTGTAACCACTAAAAACTTTTTTGTAGACCAAGTAAGATTCTTATAATTCTAAGAAATATTGTTTTTGATTTTTGGGACGAAAATGCATTACTTTGGACAATCTATCCTATGCCATTGTCCCTAGGTGTGGTAATGTCTAAATTTACTTTATAGGTAAAAATTGAGTATGTAATATGAACAACTAAGTATATATTAGTATTTACTTTCTTTGTAGTGGATTTTTATAGCTTAGTCTCTAACACAAGCCACTATGTATTCCCTTTATTTTGAGGTGAGGTGAGAAGGTTGCACAATAACTTAACTCCACATTTTAATTATTTTCTCATTCGTATTGATTTCAATAATAAGGCATTGTAATGTTTTTACCTAGATGATTCAAAGTAGAAATTAGGTTTCTCCTAACTGTTCATTTACTACTTGTTGTATTACAACTTATAATGTCAATATTTTGACTAATTTCTAGTATTTTATTTATGGCTAGGTTAAACCTAGATATGTTTAGAAGAGGATTTTGAAAATTGTCTTATTCATTATATTATGTTTAAAATGGTTTGTTTATAGCTTTTAAACATTTAATTTCCAATATCTCCCCACTTTTCTAGTTTCACCTCTTAAAGTTAACAAATGTTTCACAAAATTATCAATTGCAATAATTTTTGTTCTATAAGGAAGGAAACATTATTTCCATCAATATTGTTTTCCTTAGATTCATATAGAATATGTAATTTCTTGTTTGAATGTGTATTTTTATGTAGTATATATTAAAATTAAAAATATTTGTAGAATTCATAACTTTTATAAAATAGATGCATTCATATTAGAGTTCAAGTATACTTGAGAGTTCAAGTATACTAGAGGTAATAAATTAGAACCCTATTATATATGGGTTAACCTCAACTTTATTTCTCTCTTTATATGAGGTGATATTTTCTTTATATGTAACTTTTCTTATGAGCACCAATAATTTATTTTCAAATGATATTTGTAGTGGAAAATATTTTTTCATGTTTTCATATATCCTTGTGGCACACATTCTTTTAGTTTACAAAGGTGAGATCCATAAACATTGAAATAATTTTTAGTATTTATATGATTTGTTGGATGTTGTTAATGAATTATTTTCATTTTTTGTATGATGATAATGGAGATAGAAAATGGATTTTAGATTTTTAGCGCATGTTTATTACATGTTTGCAATGTAGTATAGTTTTGATTACTTGACATGCTTAGAATAAAATATGGATATGTAGTCATTCACAATTCATTTTTTAATTATGATTGTAGTGGAAAATATCTATGTATAATTCTTTCTGGTGTTGTCTCTAAAAGGTTGAATTATTTTTTTGTTATGGTTTTGTGTGTTGGTTATCAAGTATTATTTAGCTCCTTTCCGAGAGTAAGAATGAATGAAGCATATCTATGCACAACTACATATAAATGCGTAAATGACTCATATTGTTTATGAAATGTTATTTTTTTAATGGTGTTCCTCTTTTCAACTATTTGTACATGTTGTTATTTGGAATAGGTAACCCCATCTCCCACAACATTCTTATTCTTATTAAAGATTTTTGACTTGCATAAAAAGGAGTTATATTGAATGTGATTGTGCTCATTTTAAGAATATAACTTAGTTATTCCTTTTTCAATAAGTGCCTTTTCAATTTTCATCCCCTTCTCAATTATTTCATCAAATGTTTTAGCACATTAGATTTTTAACTGATCTTTTAGCTCAGTGTTAAGATTATCAATGAATATTTTGGATGTCTCTTTTTTAGGTATCATACATCAAAGGTGGCTTTCTAAGCTTCTCCATCATTGTAAGAAAATGGCCAAGCTTTCTCTATTTCTCTATTTTGTGTTATAGAGGTCTATAATGGAGAAATCATGTTTAATATTAAATGAGAAGTGTCTTACAAATTGTTCAGTTAATTCCCCAAATCTAGATATAGACCCCTTTGATAGGTGCATGAACCATTATAGGGATGGTCTAGTAAGGTTTTTTAGGAAAAGTATCAATAGATAGGCATACTCATATGCTACTTCATGACAAGCCATATAAAACTCTTATCCATGGTTTCGAGGATTACCTTTCCCTCTATATTTATCGAATTTAGGTACCTTGAAGTGAGCTATAAAATGTATTTATAGGATGCTCAAATCCAATGGATAAGAGCCAAAATCATCATAATTATATTTCATTGCTTTGGATCATGGGTCAATTTGTTAGAGAGTCTCCTTCATCACTTTACATTCTTATGTGAATGTGGGGTCTTCAAGAGGATTGAAAGTTTGATCATGACTATTGTGGGTTCTATGGGTGTTGTGGGCATTTTGATGGGGGGGATGATGGTCATTGATTTTTTTCATGGAGTAAAAGATTTATTTGTTGTGTAAGTTGGTCTAGTCTATCCTCTAGGATAGTTTGCCTCCTATTAGCCTCAATATAGTTATTTTGGAATGGTGTAAGATGTTATTCTCTTTCAAATTTTTGGTCCACACCTTCATTTTCTTTAGGTATTTGATTGCTGTGTATATTCTAATGTGGTGTATTAGGTCAGGTGGAGGGATGAACTATATGTTTTAGAAGGCTATAGTCAAAGTTTAAGGGTAGTATGCCCCCCATTTCAATGGTTTGAGCTAAAAATTCATCATGGTTTTCATAAAGGTATCAATCAATTAAATCCATAACCTCACATTATAGAGGGGATTGAATCGATCATATTCTCCTCTGTGGCTATATCACTATGTGTATCATCATGATCCTAAGATTGATCACCTAAATTCCCTAATGGATCATTATCTTGGTTGGAAGCTTGTCCTAGCCTATGTTGGGCATGGGTTTGGATCACCATTATAGATGAGGAAAGTGGATATATGTGATGATTTTTTATAGGAGATGCAAAAGTTTTGGATACTAACTTAGTGTAGGAATCAAATCTAGTATTGGTTAAAGAAGGCAATGCGGTGATTTTTGGAATAACTAAGAATTACCAAAAGATAAGCCTAATAAGAGTCCAATATAAAATGAATAAAAGGGGATGATAGGGTCAAATACCTTTTACACTAGAAAAATATAATTAAATGGGTGCTAGGTGAAGAAATCACTTGATAGGGAAAGTGATGGGTGCTAGATTAGAGTCTTGATAAGGCTATGTATATTGATAAAACCTAGTCCAAGGATTTAGAAAGTGATAATGAGGATAAAAGAGATGGGTGACAATCATAACACGATTCCAAAACTAAATATAGTATTAAATGATGGTAGATGGGAGAGTAGGGAATGAATAATGATGCAAATAATGGGGGATGGGTGATGGAAGATATAGGATGGGAAGATATGATATGGAAAATGAGAAGAATGATAAATATGGGATGGGTATTAGATGGATAGAAAATATAGGGTAGATATGAGATGTTATTTGGGATAAGTAATGAAAGATATATGATGGATAAGATGGATTATAGAATTTACTTTGGATAATGATATACAATCGGTGTTCTTTAGGATGGATATGAGGGGTGTGCAAGATGTAAGATAGGTACTAAATAGATGAAAGAATTGGATAGATATTAGATGTTGATAGGGAATGGAAAATGTGGGATGATTAGATAATACAAGATGAGTAGATGATATAAGATGGATAAGATGGGTATTAAATGGAGGGAAGATGAAATATTAGGGTGTGGAAAATATGAGATGAGTGTAATATGTAGGATAGATGGGTATGATGATGATGATGTCTAAGGATGGATATTAACCTAAGGGTAACTAAGGTGTCGATAATACAAAGGGTGTGGTTGGCTTGGCTTGTAAACAACATGGGTATGAAACAACACACAATGACAATCCCTAAGCTAGTAAACTGTAAATGGTGTTTAACTTGATGCTTACACCATATAATGACATTGAGGGTGAGACTATAGGTTGGTGACCCATCATGAAACTGATGAACCCTCTTGATGGCAGCTTAGGAGTTTATCTTGCCTCCTACAATGAAATTCTTATTACAATTAAAAAGTCTTATGCTAGGTTTGCACAAGGGTTTCTAGGGGAGTCCCTGATATATGGGAAGGTATTGTGGGGCCCAATTTTGTATAAGATGCTATCTATCTACCCTGTGTATTGGAGCTTAGCCACCCCCCACTCCATGAAACCATTTATGGGGAATTCTACTTAGGCACCTAAAGACTACTCTCTTGATTTTTGTACTGCACTAGAACATGGAGTTTGGTCTAGTATGTGGTGATAAAAACCATATCATCAACCCTTAGTTTCTAAACCTATGTGTGGGGATGAATTTCATGTCACATGTTATCTTAGACTCAAGAGGGGATAATAAATAGGCACAACATAATTATTTTACCAATTAGTTAGATTTGCGAGAAAAATAAATATATATAATAGAACTAAACACAATAAGCAAATATATACAAGCAATAAAACTAAAAATTATGTTTTTTGCACCCCTCCTACAAACATGAAGGTTATAAAACACAAAGGGGTACCTAGATCTTGATGGGTCTTGCACCAAGGCTTAGTAGTTTAAATTTATACAAGACCATAACTCCCTACAAAACCACAACCATAAACTACAAATCTATAACTCTAAGATAAAATAATGGATTACGAGTAATGATATTGTAACTGGCCACTAACCATGATATTTATCCTACAAAACCATGACTAATAGGTAAAATCGTAACTACAAAATCAATATCACAATTCTCAAACTTTCATAATCTGTAGTTTTACAATGAAGTGAAAAATCATAGGATTGTTGATTATTTCTTAACACACAAGGTTTATACTTTTAAAAAACTATCAGATAGAAATCTCAAGATATTTCAAAATACCAACTTTTTTAGTAAATATTTAGGACAATTTAATCAAAATTTAACTAGTCATGCACAACCTCTAATAAATAGATGATAGACTTAAAAAGATAAAATTTTCAAGATAGTTACTATCAGAGTAGTTTATTTCAAGATTAAGATAGTGACCTATAACCTAACTTAGTCTAATATTGCAAAATCACTACTAGGTATACACTGTCAGTAATGATAGGGCAAAACCACATATTTGAGATTTGTAGTATTGTAGCTAGGGTTTTAATAGGTTAGTAGTATATGGATTGACTTATGTTTTTTCCTATGTACTTGTTTCCTTCTAAACATAGCAAATCCAACAACATGCAATTATCCCAATAGAGTTAAAGTTACCTGATTTCAGAATAATTTGGCTTGCAATTAATCAGATTAGATTTTACTAACAATTTACCTAGGAATAAATATACCCCATAGCCAAAAAATTTTGAGTAATTATTTTTAGAGCAAAGACCAATCTGAAAAAGTTTTGGAAGTTCCAAGAGAATTTTACCAGTTTTATGTAATACCATATCTTACAATGATAATACTAAGACTACTAGGTTAAGACCATTAATTAAAAAGTTGTGATATTACGTGTTATTTTCATATGGTCAAAGGCTTAATTTATTCCTCTTTTCCCTACAAAAGACACAAAATCACCTTTCCAATAAACACAAATAGAACCCAAAACATCTTATAGATAAGTTAGTGATAGATAAGAGGCCAAAATATAGAGTAAACCAGAGCTTTGAAAAAATTGTGACTCTAATTACAAGATTGCTATTACCAAGGCAAATACACTACTTCAAATGTTAGGGTATTGCTCTTTGGTCCCAAATGGCTAAATGTTTTATTTATCCCCTCTTTATCATACAAAAAGGAAATAAACAAACTCCTAGATAGAAAATAAACTTGCAGATAGGTTAGTAACCAACAAATAAAAATCTATGACCTCAATTAGTAGAGCTTACAAAATCACTATTACACCTATAAAACCATATTTATTAGGGAAAACCACTACTTGGAAAGTAGTGATAGTTCCCATAGGTAAAAACCTAGAAAATTCTAAAACCATTAGTGGTCAATACTATCATGCAATATCATAATTCAACCTACAAAACCACAACTACAATATTGCTAATACCAGTGTAAGATCACATATTGCCTATATTTGATGCTCAATCCATGTCCAACAAATCTTGCAAGCTTAAAAATCACTTCTATAAATCTTAGAGGTTTGTTTAGGGAGTAATGTCCAATCATGGTTGCCAAAATGTAGCCTAAATTTTAGATTCAACTTTTATTACTATTTTTCACATTAAAACCCTAAAATCTAAACACATCAATATGAGGGGATAAAAGAGATAATCATATTTTCAAATAGATTATTACCATTATTTTAATTTTTTAGAGCTCATCTCCAAGATTTATAAAGGGATACTTGATGCCAAATTTGATAGATATTGGATTGTTTGCTTGATATTTGATAATGGCTTTTGATGGACAATTATACTCATTAGTGGCTCTTGATGGGTGTTATATGAATGAAATGGAGATGATAATGGCATCAAGTTATCAAGTTTATATGTTACTTTTCATGGAGAGGGTATCTTACTTATATAAGAAGTGGAGGGAGAAATCAATGGCTCATATTTAATTTTGAGCCATTGAGATCAATGGCTAGGATATTTCCAAGGAATTTAAAATTCCTTATAAGTCTTTAGAATGGATAATTCTAGAAGATAAGTGACTAAAATAGAGTCGATTTCTATAATCCTCCAATTCTTGAACTCTCCTATTAGGGTTTAGGGGTTTGGGAATAACTAGGAATAGGATGGTTGGGTATTATAAATTATATTTTTAAATTGGCAAGTGGCTTAGGGACTAGGTTAGTAGGTAAATGGGTTTTGTTAGTAAATTAATGAGGGGGATTAATTAGTGATGGGATGGAGTAAGGTTTATAAGATGTAGGAAACGGTAAATGGGAAAATGAGATATTAGTTAAATAAGTAAAATTAGCGTAATTAGTTGGATGAGTATATTTTAGTGCATACACATATCACCCAATAAATGGAGTAATCACAATATCTCAGCACATGGTATGGAAACAAAAATACTAATTCATGGTACAATAATGAAATGCATTTAGCAAATATAAATTAGATAAGATCAATCATACTTCATAGCACCATAGATGATTAAAAAAATCCTCAAACCTCCATAAAAAGTTAATTACATGCAGCTAAATCATACTTGAATTCTCAATCAATCATTTTATAATGTGTGTCCACACAAAATTGTCAATATATATAGGAAATTTTCCACACATAGGGTACCAAAAGATGTATATTTTACATATAGTGTAAATCAAGGATTGAATTTCAACACAAAACTTAAAAGTCATAGATTTTACATACAGTGTAAATCAAGGCTTGAATTTCAACATAAAACATCAATGGGTCACCTTAGTTATCGAAATCATATTGTGTCATTTTATTCTTTTTGTCACAAAAATAAGACTCATTTCCAATTTTAAATGGGGATCTCACACAAATGAAATTTACAACAAGCTATTAATATTGAAATGAGATTTACAATAATCAAATTATAAATTGACTCCACAAAGTTAAATAAATATAGGGTAATTAAAATGCACATTTAGATTTTACACAGTAGAATTTATAATCACACTAAACATCTAAATTCACCAAAGCCTCAAAACATTCGATTTTGTCATCTCAACATCAAACTGGATGCCATCACATAACACATAGTCAACGAGGAAACTTAGGACATTTCTTAACAATATACTAGTTCCATAGTGGAACTGCATATAATATTTATTATTAACATGAAGACTTCCATTATTCACTAAATTTTTTCCATATATAGTATTGCACCTATAGTCTCCACTTTGTCACCTAACTTAATAAAGTATGGGCTAGTTATCTAATTATTACAATTATATTTTCTAGCATCAAACATTCATCAATTATCAACTTGGTTCCACATGAACATGAAAATTTATTCTAAAATTAGAATGAAATTCAAATTATTCTCTTTCCATAAGTTTCCATTATTTTAATATATTTAATCTCGTATGTCATGTGACTAGATCCTTAAG
Source organism: Torreya grandis (assembly GCA_037957365.1). NCBI lineage: Eukaryota > Viridiplantae > Streptophyta > Pinopsida > Cupressales > Taxaceae > Torreya > Torreya grandis. Next base: position 26,153 of record JARHVA010008129.1, read on the forward strand.
ATTGAATAATATAACCAATTCCACTAGATAGATAAGTTTTTATATGTGCATTGCTCTTTTCCATGAAGGTTATAAGATGAGAATATCATGCCTTTAGATTATCACAAATACAAAATAGATAAGAGTGTTATCATTTTTTTCCACTACACATAATCAAATAAAAGATTTAATTTAAAAAAATAAGGAGATCACAGATTTATAGAATTAAAAGGAACACATTTTTTATCCTAATTTGTTACAATATTAAATACAAGATCCAAAATATAATAGTTTGGAAGATAAAAATAACACTATATCATAAAAATTTAAATTAAACCTAAATATAAATTAGATAGAATAATTTTATTCCAATGGAAACTCTAAAAAGATCATATAGGCACTTGTACAATGCCAATAGTACATAGATTGCCATGATAGGCATACAAAAAATCACAAAATCTATCAACATAGTATCTAATGTTAGGTGAATATCATACCAAAAATGTGTACATTTCCATATATGCATATATAAAAGCACATCTCATGTAAGACATCATAATCATCAAATAGTCTTCCGCTCTTTGACATCCTCGAAGAAGACTCTCCTTAGGATGCCCTGCTAGTAGATGGAGATCCCTCGAATGACTTCGATTACTCTAAGGTTTGACTATGGGTCCTATGTTAATAGCTCATTTGAAATTGAACCTATTCAAATATAAGTATTATTAGAAAATTAACATAAAATATGTTTAGCCACTTGCTAAGAAATCAGTTTTAAACTATAATAAAAAATCATTTAAATATGCACTTATTTCAAGTTTACAGTCCTGCTTAGTCTACGTTTGACACTGAAAGGAGTCAACGGAAGACTCAAATATATGAATAGGCATTTAAAATAGGGAATAAACATGAGAAGTTGCCTAACTAATCATCTAATTAGGACTATCAGATGTCATGGGGAGCTCTGCATACACAATACATTCACATAATTTATATTTTCCCCAAATATGTAGTAAAGTTATTAAAACAAGTATTATTTTACAATTCAAAATTACAAATTAATATATACCTCTATTAGCAGGTCTATGTGGATGACATTACAATATCAATGGTCTATGCCTATCTCAACTAAAATTGATGGAGGAGTGTCTGCTTGAGCTATTAATTGAATATAAACAAGGTCTCACTTACTTTTTTATAAAGTATCAAAGATATATATGGAATTTTTTTCTCCTATATCAAACCGACAGTGTATTTAATATCATTTTACTTGAATTTTGAGATCCTTAATACATAAATTTAACTTACACTTACAAGGCAAATATACATAGACTACATTTACATAGAGCATAAGATTAACTCAAAATTTTACCCCTATATAAGTAAAAGGTGATGTCCTAAAATAGACAGATGTAGTAGTGGATGGGCAAGCAGTTAGATTTGTATATGTAAACAATGGCTACATAAAATCAAATCTATAAAATATGGACTATGATGATGAAGGCATATTCTCCTGTTGGGACATTAAAAATTACATGTATATTATTCAATTTATATGTAAATTAATTTTTAGCTAAATTAAAATTATAAATATATCTTACATTTAACATGACATTTATAGAAAATATACATGCATCTATGTAGTGGTCAATGTCTACAAACCAAATGTGCATGCCAAAAAATCATCACTCATAAGTATATTATCCAAACCCTGTGAACCACCTATGTCTTTGTCATTATAAGGTTTAATGCATATAGATTTGTAAGATCTATAAGGGTGGGTTTGGGTATGCATGTTAGGTGACATATCACTAGCATTGGTCTTTGAGAGCTTACTTGTATAGTGAACGAGTGTATTACTGAGTGAACTAAGTGCATGCCAAATGTTGATCTCTGATTTCCATGACCTCCTAAACTATAGATGGGATCTTGGGTCGAATTCACTTTTGGCTATGGATCTTTGCAAGCTATTTAGGTACATGACGTGTACTAGGTCAATTCTATGTAGAGGCTTTCCTAAAGCCTTCAAACTCGCTATAATCAAAATAGTTCAGAATCTCATTGAGGATAAACTCATAGCAAATTTTCCTTCAAAATAAAATAGTACCTCATGGTTGTTACACAGTGGATAATTAATCACCATCCACCATCAGTCCAAAAAATTAGTTGTGATTAAATTATGTTGGCTACGATGGATTGGGAAGTGTTTAATAGTTACTAGAAATGGTGCATTGGTGGTTGGGTCAATGAATAAGGAACAAATAGAGATGTTTGATATGTCTTTTTTCTTGACTTCATGTGCTAAAAATTTGTAAGCATAATAAACCCTACAACTACCATGATATGAAGCCCATATGTCGATTAGACTCATTATAGAGTCAATTTGGCTTAAAAATGACTTTAGAGAATTGGCTAGATAGGTGTAGTTGGTGTTGATGGAATTGGCCTCCCTCATTTTCCTAATTAATTCTTTAATTTCTATTTTGTTTTTTAAAATGTGGTCAACTAGAATCTATTGACTTCTTGGGGGATTTTGTGGAAATGTAGAAGGGTTAGGTTGAGGAACAAGAGAGTTAGATGTAGGGTTTGAAGGAGGGTTAGGTTGAGGAACATAAGAGTTAGTAGGATAGGTTGTTCAAAATAAATAAATTACAAACTGAATAATGAAAATAACAAAAAATACTAAACTTTAGGGTTAACAAGTGTAGATTTTTAGCACTTACCTCTTATATGTGGTGGCCTTGTCAATTAGTCGATGTGTCACGCTTCTTGGGATGAATTTTGGTAAGGTTTGGCCTCACTAAGGAAAAACATGATCACATAGTGGAGGAGAGTAGGAGAATAAAGAAGTTGAACACAAAATGAGAAAATTTTGCATTTGGATTCACTTTTTTATTTTTTGTAATTGACATAATGATTGCGGTCACATTATTTATTTAATAATAACATGATCATGTTATTGGTTTTAAATAATGCAATTGAATTATGGCTCAATAATTACCCATCCATATTTTAAATAATACGATCATATTATGTCAATAATATGATCGCATTATTGAAATTACACGATTGCATTATGGGAAATATCCATGAAATTATCCTCTAACTCTATGTACACACCCATATAGGTGGTGGATGTTCTTCTACAAGGAGAAAGGAAAGAAGCACAAGGTGTTTTTATTATGGGAGTAACCCACGTAGGATTCAGTGAAGAAACAAATGAGTAGATGGTAGGGTTCTCAACCTAAAAAGTGTGTAAGGGGGCAATGTTGTAATAGGTGATGAATAAGATGAAGAGAGGTTGGAAGGAGAAGCATCCCAAAGGGAGATGGATGAACTCTTGGAAGTCATCTTGAAGACTTTAAATCACAAACGAAGTTGTTATAACACATGTGGTGAAGTTTGATATGATGATAAGGAAAGCAAAAGATGATGACATATATTTGTAGGGAGAAGACTAATGAATGTAATCTATCACTTTAAACTTCTCATCCATTATTTTTTTTTCTATATTAATATTTTTTTTCTAAACAAATAATATCTTATAAATTACTTTGTCTCCCAAATCTTAATAATATTAAAATAATTAAATCATAATTCAATCACATATTGATATTAAATAATTAAAAATTATCACATACAATTTAATTAATTTTAAATATGTATTAAAATATTATTTATGACTTTCTTACTCTAATATTTATTAAAATATTAAAAAAATCATTAAAATATAAAATAATAATAAATAAAAACAAACATATGATGAAAGAATGGGCCTTTGAGTCCAACAATTTAATATTAGATAACCATAAACCCTCATTACCATTACCTACAAGGGCTAAATTTAAAATGCCCATTTCACACTTTTACCATCTTTAAACACACAATGCCATTATTCTCTCCCCATATATATTTAAATAAATAGGGGCACACAAAAATATAAATAAATAAGGGCAATATTTCCAATGCCCTCATCACTTTTCTTGTTCCACCTGCTAAAGTTAACAACTGTTTCAAAAAAATATCAATTACAATAATATCAAGGTCCATTACAAGGGAAGGAGTAGGCTTTCCATTAATACTGTTTGCCTTTGATATATAAACAATATGTGATTTTTGTTTGGATGTGGAATTTGTTGTGGTATATTTTAAAATTATCAATATTTGTATAATGTATAATTTTTATAAAACAAATATAGTTCCATTAGATTTTAGGGAAAGTGGAGGTACTGAATTGGTATTGATTAGATTTGTTCTCTTAATTTTAAATTAACATGTATCAAAAAAGATAAACATTAACATGTGTAAAAACTAATGGGATATATTTAATTAAAATAAGTGAAAATTTATTATTTTAAATTAATTTTTTTTTGGTAATATGGTGAAAATTTATTATTTTAAATTAATTTGTAAGAATAAATTTGATTTATAAACATTTTGATAAGGACTAAATTACATTAAGATAAGTTTATCACTATTATCCACAATAAATTCTATTGGGAATTATTAAAATTCCTTTTTTAAATATGATTTGGATTAGATTTTTTAAATTTTTTTTTAATACTATTTTTCCTTAATTATCCACAATAAATTTTTCTTATGTTTTCTTCATTACACGTTTTTGAATGTTTATGGTTATTTAACAATTTGAATTCTCCCCAATATAATAAAGATAAATGGATTTTCATTACTTTAAATACAAAAATCAAATTATTTTTAATTAAGATTAATAATATATACAAAATGGTGGTATGATAATTAAATAATATTTATATGTTTTTGAGGTGTGATGTTATATATTTATGTGTCTTCCGATGTTAAGGTTAGCATGATTTCAAGAATTGAGGTAATTATGATTGGGAATGACATCTACGATAATAGGGGGACAAAATAAGTTGTGAGCTCGAGTGGTGAGGATTCTCAAGACAAAGGAAAAGAAGGTGACAAAAAGCCCTACAACAATGATGACCGATATTTCTCGAATAGAGGATTTGGTAGCAAGATGATGGGAGCATGCAGGGGTGATGACACTATAAGGGAAAACATCCTCACATAGGATTTTGTGCCTCACTCTATGTTAAAGGTAGTCCAAGGAAAGAACATAGATGGGGAACATGGTGGTAAATTATTTTTTGATATAATCACTTAATTGAAGCAAGCAAAAAAACTTGTAGTAAACCATACAAAAGAAACAAATCACAGTTCATCAATGAAATTTAGAGATGAAACTCTAGGGGTGGTGCTTAAATGTGAGGAGTGGTTTGTGGAAAGAGGAATTACTTGAACATTTGATCATTTATTCCAAGCTTCTTTGACTTGATTAAATATGTCTCAAATTCCTAGCAGCCTTTAATACAGGACTTCCTAGAGATTTACCCCTACACCAGGGGTTTTTTCATTATAGTGTTTGACAATATGGAGGATAACAATGTTAGGGTGTGGAGCTTAAAAGCTTCACCAAGGAGCACACTTATTAGGTTCGGGTCTACACAGACACCGGCGTCGATCAGGAGCAACCGACGTCGGTCAGAAGCAGTTGGAGAGATGCCGACGTCGGCAGAGGATCGGTCGGCGGCGGTCACAGGCGAGCAGGTAGGAACCGGCATCGGTTACCTACGTGTCCAGAATGCTATTTCCGAGGATAGAAGCGAGTGTTTGCATGATGAGTTTGAGTTGTAGTCTCAAGCTCGCGTCTCTATTATTAGTAATGTTATTTTTAGAGCCCTTGTTCAAGTGGCTTAACTGTTTATTGTAAGTGCATGCTCAAGTCTCCTAATTCTATATGTAGAATTAGATCTTCTAAGCTTATTGTAGTAGTAAGTTATTGAATTGGTAGTTGTTGAAGAACAGTACAGAATTGAATCAATCCAGGTCTGTTGGAATTGGTTGTTCTTGAGAGAGATAGCTCTTGAGGAATAGAGATCTAGTGAGAGATCTATACATCTAGGAGAGGTGTGGAAGAACGAAGTTTCTTCAATTGTATTCCTATTGTAAAGAGTTTATTAATACAAGTTTTCAGGGTGTTTTCTTGTATCTCTTGTTCTTGCCATTTATCATTCTAGTTACTTGTCTATCTGATTTAATTTTGAGTTTATTGCTTTCACAAGTGTAATCTATTGTTGGTTGATCCCCAACAAGTGGTATCAGAGCTCAGGTTCACTAACAGGTGGTTCAGATTTGTGTAGTGTGTATTGATTACAAGTTCTCGCAGGGGTTTCTGCAGGGATTTCTGTTTGAGTGGGAGAAGCAATGGTAGATGAAAGTAAGCTTAGAATCGAAAAGTTCAATGGCAAAAATTACCAACATTGGAGAATGCAGATAGAGGACTATCTATATCAGAAAGATCTCTACTTACCGTTAGGTGGGGTTGCAAAGAAGCCCAAAGACATGGAGGATGAAGAATGGGAAGTTCTTGACAGAAAGGCTCTGGGGTCTATAAGACTGAGTCTAGCATCCACTGTGATATCTAATTTATTACAGGCAAAGTCTACAGTAGAGTTGATGACTACGTTAGCGAATTTGTATGAAAAACCCTCTGCTTCCAATAAGGTATATCTTATGAAGCAGTTATTTAATTTGCATATGAATGAAGGTGGATCTGTTTCTACTCATCTAAATGATTTCAATGGGATTGTGAATCAATTAAGTTCAGTCAATATAGTGTTTGATGATGAAATAAAAGCTCTTTTAATATTATGTTCTTTGCCTGAAAGCTGGCATGGCTTAGTAATGGCAGTAAGTAATACTGCATCTGCATCAAATATTTTGAAAGTAGAGGATGTTGTTAGTGTTATCTTGAATGAGAAAATACGTTGGAAAAGCACAGAAGAGACATCTGGGAACACTTTGAATTTTGAGAGCAGGGGAAGGCAAAAAGATAAGAGCAAAAGGAGATCAAGATCTAAGTCTAAGGTGAGAGGAAGATCCAAATCCAGGAATGGCAGGAAGCCACAATGCTAGAATTGTGGAAAGATTGGGCACATAAGCAAAGATTGCTGGTCAAAGCCTAAGGAGGACAATCAGCACGAAGGAAAGGAAGAAGCCAAGGTTGCATGTATTGCACAAGATGCTTTAATTTTCTCTCTGCATAATAATATAGAATCTTGGGTATTAGATTCTGGTGCATCTTTTCATGCTACCCCTAACAGGAAATATTTTTGTGACTATATCCATGGAGATTTTGGAATAGTATATCTAGGGGATGATGAACCCTATAAAATAATTGGCAAAGGTAAAGTGCAGCTGAAGATGCAGAATGGCAACACATGGGTGTTGAGAGATGTGATGCATGTTCCTAGCTTGAAGAGAAATTTGATTTCTGCAGGAAAGTTAGGGGATGAGGGTTGTACTGTAACTCTCACAGCAGAATCTTGGAAGGTGACCAAGGGTGCACTTGTTATGGCCAGAGGTAAGAGAGAAGGTAATCTCTATTTGTGTAATTGTGTTACTAACAAATCTCCTTCTGTATTGTCTACTTCAGATGTGGATGTTAAATTGTGGCACTCAAGGCTTGGCCACATGAGTGAGAAGGGGATGTCAATTCTTAAGTCCAATGGTATGCTTTCAGATTTAAAAGGCATAGATCTAGAGTTTTGTGAGCACTGTGTATTTGGAAAACAGAAAAGGGTTAGTTTTCTCAGGACTGGGTCTACTAAGAAGAGGCATAAGTTGGAGCTTGTTCACACAGACGTGTGGGGACCGGCTCAGGTTGCTTCCATTGGAGAATCACAGTACTATGTATCTTTCATAGATGATGCTACAAGGAAGTATGGATCTATTGTATTAGGAGAAAATCTGATGTATTTGAGACTTTCAAGAATTGGAAAGCTATGGTTGAGAATGAAACAGGTAAAAGATTAAAGTGTCTGAGATCAGATAATGGAGGTGAGTTCTGTAGTCATAAGTTTAGAGATTATTGTTATATGCATGGAATCTGCAGGCAAAGGATGGCTCCAAGGACACCTCAGCATAATGGTATTGCTGAAAGGATGAACAAGACAATAATGGAGCGTGCAAGATGTATGAGATTGCATGCTGGCTTGCCCTTACAATTTTGGGCACAAGCTGTTGACACTGCAGTGTACCTGATTAATAGAGGACCCTCTACAGCTCTGGATGGTGGTATTCCAGAAGAGGCATGGACAGGTAAAAAGGTTGATCTCTCATATCTCAAAGTTTTTGGTTGTGAAGCCTTTGTGCACATAGATAAAGAAAATAGGAAGAAGCTTGATGCTAAGTCTATGAGATGCATGTTTATTGGCTATGGCTCAGATGATTTTGGTTACAGATTGTGGAATCTAAAAACTAACAAGGTAATCAGGAGCCGTAATGTTGTTTTCAATGAAAGAGTGATGTATTGTGATCAGCTAAGGAAGCTGAACCATTCTGAGCAGAGCAATGGTGAATTGGACGAAGTGAAAGTTCAATATGAGCTCACGGGAAAAAGAAATAATCACTTGCAGGAAAACACAGAGACTGACGTCGGCAGGTTAGAGACAGGCGTCGGTAGGACAGAGATCGACGTTGGCAGGACAGGCACCGACGTCGGCCAGTAAGAACCGACGTCAGCCAGTAACAGGTCTGGAGGTGACCGAGGTCGGTCACTATCAGAAAATTTGGGTGGACAGCGTGTTGTGGACGAGTCTCAGACACCCATCAGAAGGTCAGAAAGGGCGAGTAAGCCTCCGATTAGATATTCTCCTTCTTTATTTTATTTATTGCTAACTGATGGTGGAGAACCAGAGAGTTTTGAAGAAGCAATACAGGTGGAGTCCAAGAGTGAGTGGGAGCAAGGCATGGTTGAGGAGATGGAGTCCTTAAGAGAGAACCAAACATGGGATTTGGTTGAATTGCCAGCTGGTAAGAGGACACTAAAGAACAGATGGACCTACAAGTTGAAGGAAGGTGAGAATGGACATATGTGATATAAGGCCAGATTAGTGGTAAAAGGATTTGTACAAAAGCCAGGTATTGACTTTGGTGAGATTTTTTCTCCTGTTGTTAAGATGACTTCTATAAGGGTTGTATTGTCTTTGGTTGCTTTTGAGGATTTGCATCTTGAGTAGCTAGATTTTAAGACAGCATTTCTTCATGGAGATTTGGATGAGGAAATTTATATGGAACAGCCAGAAGGATTTGAGGTCAAGGGTAAGGAGAAGTTTGTGTACAGATTGAAGAAAAGCTTGTATGGCCTCAAGCAAGCTCCTAGGCAATGGTACTTAAAATTTGATAGGTTTATGACTGAGCATGGCTACAGTAGGTTTCAATCAGACCATTGTGTGTATTTCAAGAGATTTGATAATGGTAGATATATTATTCTATTGTTGTATGTAGATGACATGCTGGTTGCAGGATCACACATGCAGGATATCTCTGAGCTTAAGGTGAAATTAGCTCAAACATTTGCTATGAAGGATTTGGGAGCAGCAAAGAAAATCCTTGGTATGAGCATTAAGAGAGACAGGAAAAATCACAGGTTGATATTGTCTCAAGAAGATTATGTGGACAAGGTGTTGAAACGGTTCAATATGCAGGATGCTAAACCGGTAAGCACACCTTTGGCTGGACATTTTAAGTTAAGTAAAGAACAATGTCCTAATTCATATGATGAGGTAGAGTACATGAGTAAGGTTCCATATTCTTCCGCAGTAGGGAGTTTGATGTATGCAATGGTGTGTACTAGACCAGATATTGCCCAAGCAGTGGGAGTGGTAAGTAAGTATATGGCTAATCCAGGTAAGGAACATTGAAAAGCAGTTCAGTGGATCCTTAGATATCTGAGAGGAACCAGCAGTAGACACTTGTGCTATGGAGGTTCAGATACTTCTCGACATGGTTATGTAGATTCAGATATGGTAGGTGATTTGGATGGCAGGAGGAGCACTACAGGTTATGTTTTTACTGTAGGTGGAACAGCGGTTAGTTGGATATCTAAGTTGCAGAAGGTTGTTGCCTTGTCAACTACAGAAGCTAAGTACATTGCAGCCATAGAGGCTAGCAAAGAGATGATATGGATGACACGGTTCATGGATGAGCTTGGTAGGGAGCATGAGAGTTGCAAATTGTATAGTGACAGTCAGAGTGCAATCCATTTGGCCAAGAATTCGGCCTTTCATTCAAGAACAAAGCACATACAGCTAAGGTACCATTTCATACGACAGGTATTGGAAGATGGGGAGTTGAAGCTGGAGAAGATCCATACAGATAAGAATCCGGCTGATATGTTAACCAAGCCAGTTACAAAGGAGAAGTTGAATCTTCATTCAACTTCTATTGGTCTTCATGATTGAGTTGAAGATGGAGGAGCTAGAAGATGTTGCTGTACAGGTACTGGTGCAGCTGTTTATCTCCAAGTGGGAGATTGTTAGGGTGTGGAGCTTAAAAGCTTCACCAAGGAGCACACTTATTAGGTTCGGGTCTACACAGACACCGGCGTCGGTCAGGAGCAACTGACGTCGGCCAAAAGCAGTTGGAGAGACACCGACGTCGACAGAGGATCGGCTGGCGGCGGTCACAGGCGAGTAGGCAGGAACCGGCATCAGTTACCTGCGTGTCCAGAATGCTATTTTCGAGGACAGAAGCGAGTGCTTGCATGATGAGTTTGAGTTGTATTCTCAAGCTCGCGTCTCTATTATTAGTAATGTTATTTTTAGAGCCCTTGTTCAAGTGGCTTAACTGTTTGTTGTAAGTGCATGCTCAAGTCTCCTAATTCTATATGTAGAATTAGATCTTCTAAGCTTATTGTAGTAGTAAGTTATTGAATTGGTAGTTGTTGAAGAACAGTACAGAATTGAATCAATCCAGGTCTGTTGGAATTGGTTGTTCTTGAGAGAGATAGCTCTTGAGGAATAGAGATCTAGTGAGAGATCTATACATCTAGGAGAGGTGTGGAAGAACGAAGTTTTTTCAATTGTATTCCTATTGTAAAGAGTTTATTAATACAAGTTTTCAGGGTGTTTTCTTGTATCTCTTGTTCTTGCCATTTATCATTCTAGTTACTTGTCTATCTGATTTAATTCCGCATTTCTTGCTTTCACAAGTGTAATCTATTGTTGGTTGATCTCCAACAAACAACAAGGTTTTTATATACAATACCTAGAGCTAAGACCATCACCTTCTCTTTATGAAGCCCTAACATCCTTTATTCAATTTTTTTTTGAAGTCCTCACTACCAGGCCCATTTTGGTATGGTTGACTCGCCTTCCTCTATAGTTTTAGTCATCATCATGTATTTAAAATATTAGGGGTGTATATGATAAATTGATGAAAGTGGATGTGTCTCTCAGGACCTATGAACAAACATGGAGTTCAAATTCAAGGATTGCTGCTGGATACAAACCCTTGATTATGAGAGGATACCTTTCAAACGTCATAGGTGTTTTGAATGTGGTTATTTAGTAGTAACTTATTATATCTCTAAGAAGATATTGGAATCTTCTTGGTGGAAGGATCACAACTAATGGCACTATCATGCATATCAATAGAAAGGGTCACAAGTAATGGCTACAATAAACAACAATCACATGCTAAACTTCTTCCATGGCACTAAATTAGTGTGGATAATAATTACAAGTGGTGTGACAATCACTTAGGTTGGTCACTTACTGTACATGCCAAAAAATTATCATGGAGATGACACACATGGGATCAAATAACACTCCCATGAAGTTTAAGTTGAACTCATGTCCAATATAGAGGTTTATACTCTTTAACTTAGAATAATTCACATTAAGGGTTTATATGCAAGTATCTTAACATTCAGTCTTTGAATAGACATTTAATTAAAGTGATATTCCATGTTGGCTATATGAGTATAACAAGTAGTCCTATTCATTCTCCAAGGGAGTATGCAGCCAATTATAAATCACAACCAAGATAAAATATTCTTCCACATGGGGATCACTCAAGATATAAAAGAACTACAACTATGGAAATGGGTCACAAAGGTGAGTTTGTAATTCTAAGAACCACTTCGACTTCAGACCACCCCTACAACATAGGGATCATATATACTCCAAACTTAGATAAATTTTAATTTAGAAAGGATATCATATTGATCTTTTACCCAAGTGATTAACACAACAACAATTCCTCAGAGTTCAACTAAAGTTACATGGTCATTATACGAAGATGACAGGTTATCATCGTGGTTTCCCATAGTCGATAAAGGTTATGATATTTAGGCTATGTTTATTATGACCTTAGGTATTCAAATATATGATATGTAAATAAGAGCCTCATATATGAAGTCAATGGTGACTACAATCAAGGGGGTTACTTTGATAGTCTAAAGATAGTGAAACTTCACCTCTCCAATGTAGGTCACATAATCTTACATCCCAATTTATAATAGGTGCAAGTATATAATGGGTTCTTCTCATGCCATGGCTTAGCCAACTTATGGGTTTTCCACCCAGTGGGTTGTGGTTTGTATACTAATTGGTTATAAGGCTACATAAATTATGTGATTCTAATTTATGCCTTACAGTTTCACAAAAGCTAATGTATTTCATCATTCTTATTTATGAAGCTAACTAATCTCAGAGTGAATGCATATGGACTAGTTTCCATGGGTATCCTTATCATCACACATATCTATTTATATCCACAAATCTACTCCCTATTGTTAACAACTTTGTCTCAAATTTACCATTTAATGACCATAGGAGAGAAGTTCATCTAATAATGAAAAGTGCAACATCAAATTCAAATAAATCCAAGTATTTTTTACTTCCTTCACATGCATGATTAACTATCAACATTCTGACTTAGAAGGAAGTTAAGTGGACTCTCAAGGGTTTAGAACGTGTGCATTTAATAAATGAAGCTCATTTTTTCACTTGATTGGTCTTAGCATGATCACTAAATGATACCAAATGAAGAGATGATTTGGTGTTATGATCCTCCCAACCACCTACACTATGATTACACAGTGTCCACAGGAGAGTGCTAAATAATCCTCTATCTCCTTAGTTCATTGATTAATATTAAAGTGACTTAAGTTGCAATCAACTCTATTAAGCCATAATATACACTATCAAATTTAAATAGGCAATATGTAATAGTTTCCCTCTCTTTACACTATATATATAGGTATTTAGTTTTGATCAGAGCTACAAACTAGTCTGGGACACAATCAGGGGCCCAAATCCATAAGTAATCATCTACAACATGTACCATATATACTAATAATGTCACAAATGGTATTGAAATACCAACAAATTGCCACAGCTGGTCTGATAATACCAATGGTGGCCACATCTCATTAATTAAAATGTTAGGTGACATCCTTTTTAAATGGAGCCAAAACCATAGACAATTTTGTATTTAGAATGCCCAAACCAACAATGAATATTATTCTTAGCCATGGGATATGTACTTTTTTTTATCACATTGAACACCAAGATGCTAGTCCATTGTATTAGATACTTTTCACAAATAACTTGACATAGCTTAGTGTGGAAATGATGCTAGACAATGGTCATCCCAAGAATGGACACTGAGACCTCCTACTTCTAACACTCAGCTCTTTTACTGCCAGGCTATCATCATCGGGTCTCTTTATTTATATCTATTTTCATTTGTTACATCTATTAAATAATTTTCTCTTTCTCTAGAGAGTCCTTGTGGCTATTAATTTTTGAAACCATTTAGACAAATCACATTTAATTGAGGAATGTTGTCCCTCATGTTTTTCTGAGTCTTGCAATTTTTAGTAGAATATTGTGTTTTCTTTCTCATCAAGTACTTTCCTTGTGATAATCTCTTTTTACCATTGCAATTAATGAAATTTATATTCTCATTTAATTTTTTATAGAGATTTTTTCCCATGTGATTGTTATTTGCCTAATACTTAGAAAATCACAATTCCACAAGTTACTTTTTAGTCCAGTGGCCATGATTCATTTATTTTTATTCCTCTTTTCATTATCTCATGCGTGTAGATAATTATAAATACATTATATAATTTATCTATTTTATTTTATGTTATTAAAACATATGAAACTAAATATATAAGGTGACTCTCATCAACAATCTTATTTTCAGGATTCATACTCAATATATATGTCCACTCAAATACTATCCAGATAGATATAATTCAAATCCTTACCAACTTATCTCATCATGTGTGTGTGTGTGTGTGTGTGTGTGTGTACATAGACATACATACATACATATACACATACATATACATGTACATGTATATGTGTGTATGTACCTATATATAGACATACATATATATACACATACATGTACCTGTTTTTGTGTGTGTGTGTGTGTGTGTGTGTGTGTGTGTGTGATCACATTCATAACCCTTCTCTATAAATAAACCATACTTGTCATGATTCTCTTGTATGAAGAGATATAACCAAAAAAATATTAATCATGAAAAAAATATTTTTTTCTATTACTTAAATATAAAATATTTAAAAACTATTACTTAAAACATAATCCTCAACATATAAAATAAAACAATTAATAAGTATGACCTCCATTAATATTTTACTATAAAATTAGAAAAAAGGATTAAGAGAAAAGGAGCGTTAAAGTTGCGAATTTTTTCATTGAGTTACAAAGGCACTCCTTGTTAGGACTATGCCAAGGTTTTCATTCACCTTTCACCATCATGCGATCATGGCAAAATTTTCTTCCTAAGATTGATTATCAAGATAGAACAATCGAGTTTTTGTTCATACTTGGCTCTTTATCGTTGCATAAGGTTTTATTTTAATTCAAGTTTTGTTTGCTACCCCTCATGATGGGTGTTATATTATTATAGTGTTAGGTAATGGTAAAAAAAAATGAGTTTCATATTTTTTTTTAAAAATCAACCATATGTCCCCAATAAATTATATAGAAAGATTTCTTCTTTAAAACACAAGGTTTTCATGGTTCCGTGCTAAAGGAGGCCTTGCATGCTAACCTCCTCTCCTCTACTAGTCTCTCCTTGCTAGGGAATTTGGGAAAGGTTCACTCTGAAGACATCACCTCCTCTATGATATTTTACTTCATGATTGAAGTTTAAATACTAAATTAATGTAACATAATTTAATTTGGTAATGTAGTCCTTAATTTGTTATGATTGTCACTCTTAAAATGAGTACTTGATTTTTTTTAATCAATATTTAAACGAGGTACCTTTTATTCCGACCGTTTTAATCGAGAGTGAGTATTTTGTGCGTAGTATGAAATGAAATGTGTTTGTGATTGAAACTAGTCACCTTTTACTTTATGCCACAATCATCGTTGAAGTTGAGAGTGACATGGCCTAACGGTAACACTCCCCACGACGCCCACCCCACGTGGCGGTCACCACATTACACACGTCTCCCCATCATTTCGCTTCACGCCACTCGACGACAAAACTAAATAAAAACAAACGCTGTGCTCGCTAGAATGTGACGCTCTCTCTCTTTTCTTATTAGCGAAGGACATATTTTCATCTCTCTCTGTATTTTCGTGCTGCTGGTTCTTCTGTTAGGGATTCACTGTTCGCCATGGCCGAGTATGAGCTCCCCATTTTCCTATTGTGGGCAGTCTTTGTGTTTACGCTTGTCACCGTCTGTGAGACGTTAAATTCAACTGCAAATGCCGAAACCCCCAATTCCCCAGCCGACTTGCTCCTCATTCATTGCATCTTTATGCTTCCCATCCTTGTTTTGTTCCTAATCTATTATGTCCTCCAACATCTCCATCCCCACCTCCGCCTCCGCCCCATTCCTACTGCCGCGGAGGCAGTGCAATCTTCAACAGGTCAGGTGTTCAAATCGCCTCTCACTCCTTCACCTTCTGTACCTCAATTGATGCAGGGAAACCCTTCTCCTCCACTGTGCACAGGTAAAGCAATCTGACACTCCTCTTGTTTTTTCATGTTTTAAACAGTATACAGAGAAACTTTTTCTTTATATCCCGTCTTTCATTGCCGCAGCTTGCTGATGCTCAAAACCAGGAGAAGGTGCTTGCTTACATCTTTAAAGGAGGTTAAGCTTTCACTGGATGCACGTCTTTCTATTTTGTGTAAGAGTAACGATTTTGTTAAGGTTTCAATGGATGCACGTCTTTCTATTTTGTGTAACAGTAATGGCTTTGTCTTGCCATAGTTTCAGGTTTCTAACCCTTTAAAATATAACAGTGGATACTACTGTGATCAGGAGCTGCTCCTTTTGATTAATATATGGAAACGATTTTGTGTAACGCCCTTGTTTGTAATGGCGGAAACGCTTGGTAATGTTAATAACATTGTGCACATATTTTTCTATTCATTTTCTTGACAATGCTGTAATATCAAGAATTTCAATATACCATTACAAGATTCAAATTGTCTTTTGGAGCATTTATTGTTTCACAGAGACAAACACATTTAGAAAACATATGCACTTCATTTAACTTTATTTTTCTTTTCGTTTTAATAAGTACGTCAAATATTTTTATTGTATTTTTTCAAATATATTTTTAAGGAATGATATATATTTTAAAGATGCGTTTAAGTATAAAAGAATATTTTACTATTAAAAGTCATGAAAAATATATAGAATCTAGAATTCGCCATTAATATTTGTATATTTTTAAAAAAAAATTTAAAAAATGAAAAAAAAATTGTAAACTATTTTTTCAAAAATTTATTTATTGATGAATTTAAAACTTGGAAAATTTGTAAAAGGTTGGGAAATTTGCAAAAAAATGTCCTTACAAAACATTTTGTTGAGTTTTATATTAGGAATGTGAATGATACTTTTGGATTTAGTACTATTCATATCCTTGAATTTATTGTGTAAATCCCTTTTAGTTAATGTCTACACATCTTTCTTGTTACATTTTATTTATTTTTAAATAATTTGATATTAGTTTTGGGTGCCATTAAGATTATAATTTGAATTCATTTTGTCTATTAATACACATGTAATGTAGTTAAAATAGACACACAAAATCTCTATATCATTCATAGGAGTGTATTAAACATTCAAAGACATTTTTAAGAAATTTTGGTTCATGACCTTGATTTTTGTATCTTGTTATTTTTTTTTCCAATTTTTTTAATTAAACAATTTAATAATTTCAATATTTATATTTTTTAGGGGACTGATAACATATGGCCCAAAACATTGATATTTTTGCTTAATTTTTAAATATTGTTGCTAATCTACAACATCCTTAAAAATAAAGAGAAGATGGTATCATCTAAAGGAACATCATTTACACTGTGTCTACCAATAATGTTAATCAAGCTCCATGCATTCATCCCTAGTTAGTGTCAATTTTTTACTAGAGGTCATTATTATTGTTGATGAACATTTATGTGTCTTGATTTAGACAAGTATCACCATCTCATAATATTTGAGATATGCCCATGCCAATTGATTACTAGAGGTCATTATCATTGTTGATGAACATTTATATGTTTTGATCGAGATGAGTATCACCATCTCATAATATTCGAGATATGCCCATAAACCTTGCTTGTTTACTTTCATTTAGCAATAAAATTTAATTAATAATTTTTTTATTAATTTGTTATGTACATATTTTATTTATCACAGATGGTATTAATTTAATATTTTTATCATAATTTAAATTTAATCTAATTATCCATATTATATTTGATGAGCCTACATTGTCTTACATACTCCTTTAGAGTTTCATCAAACCTAAATTATTTTGCATTGTATAGGGTTAGTTTTTGTTCTCATATATTCTCTATTTTTTTTATAGAGTAAATATAAATGGACACCTTTATAGAGTAAACATAAAAATGAGGAGAAAGATTCAAATTAGGTAGATAGAAATGGTAAAATAAGTTGTGGAGAAGAGTGTGGGTGCTTGTTGAGATAAAATAGAGGATATAAGATTATTATTCACTCTATTAAGGACTTTATGTGTATTTGTCTTCTTATTATAATTACAAAGCAGAGATTGAGTGAGTGTGTAATTTATGTATATTCTTTTAATTTATTAAGAAAGATGAATAAAGATATTTTTTAACTTCTAGTTTCATTGTTCAGAGTGTGGATGTCAATGTGTGTTGTGTTGTTGAAGTAATAGGTTCTATGGAGAAGGTTATACTGAATTGAACACCATATCATTGAGTGCATCAATTGATATTATAGATAGTAAAAATGATGGTATGATGGGAGGATATTTTTTATCTACTGTGTGTGTGAGTGTGTGTGTGTGTGAGAGAGAG
Source organism: Torreya grandis (assembly GCA_037957365.1). Taxonomy (NCBI): domain Eukaryota; kingdom Viridiplantae; phylum Streptophyta; class Pinopsida; order Cupressales; family Taxaceae; genus Torreya; species Torreya grandis. The sequence continues at coordinate 44,313 of JARHVA010008129.1, forward strand.
AGAGAGAGAGAGAGAGAGAGAGAGAGAGAGAGAGAGAGAGAGAGAGAGAGAGAGAGAGAGAGAATGGTGATGGGAAACAATGGAGATTTATGAAGGGAAAAAGTGAAGAATGGTGATGGGCAACAATGGATATTTATGAAGGTGTGAAGGAAAATTCTCAAATTTTGTTGATTACTCTAAAAAAGCTTTGGATAAGGAAAGATCAATATTATCACCCATGTGGCATGGTGGAGATAAGTGAGATTTATAGGTGGTATATGTGATTGTACAAGGAGACAGGAAACAACCACAAGGTGTTTAAGATGTGGAAGCAAGTCACCTTAGATTTAGGGAAGAAATGAAGGAGTAGATGGTATTGTTATGAACCCTAAAAGTGTGTAAGGGGATGAGGTTGCAATAGGTGATGAAGAAGATGAAGAGAGGTTGGAAGGGTCATTTTGAAGACAAAAAAATAAAAAATAAAAATGATGTTATAATAGATATGGTGAAGTTATTTGATATGATGATAAGGAGAACATAAGAGGATGACATTTATTTAGCATCACTATGAACTCACCTTCTAATCTTTTTCTCTACTAATAATTTTTTTTAAACACACAATACTTAATAAATTACCATGTCTCATATATTTTATTAATATTAAATTAACCAAATTATAATTTAATCATTTATTAATATTAAATAATAAAAAATTGTTACATATAATTTAATTAATTTCAAATGTATGTTAAAATATTATCTATCAACTTTCACACTATACTATCTATACATTAAAATAAAGTACAATATTTATTAAAATATCAAATAAATCATTAACACATGTAACAACAACAACAACAACAACAACAACAACAACAACAACAACAACAACAACAAATGATGCAAGAATGGCCTAGCTCTGTTCCCTGATAGACTAAGCACAAAACATTAAAAAATAATTCACAGGAACCTAAAACCTTTTTTCAACTCAGAAAAAGAAATACAATCAGATCTGAATATATTGCCATCCATCCACCCTGCACCTTTACAGTGATTATATTTTGATGTAATAGATCAGCTTTTATGGGGCTCTTAGTTTTGGCTTTTCTAGGGTTTTTCGTGCTATAGTTTCAGGGGTTTTAACGCTTTAACATAGGTTGGACAGTTTCTTACTATGAGTATATTCTATAAATTTTTTTGTAATGGCGACTATAGTTTCCTTTCGTAATGAAAAGACTACGGTCCAGCGTTTTGATTGTTTTTTCTTTCCTGATGATTTCACTGATAATGGTGTTGCAATGTTTTTGTTCGACTGATTCAAAGCAGAAATTAGGTTTTTTCCCAACTGCTCATTTACTATTTACTACATTATAACTTATATTATTAAAATATTGACTATGTTTTCCAGTGTTTTGTTTATGGCTAGGTTAAACCCAGATACGTTTAAAGGAGGCTTTTAGAAACTGTATCGTCCATTTGTTAAGCTAGAAGTTGGAATTTCATTAGTTTCTAAATGTTAGCTTGCGAATCTCACATTTAGGGTTGAGGTCGCATCATAGGGCTTGAGAGTTGAGGAATTTTATAGACATGTGGCCTGACTTGATGAGGTTGCATAGTAGGGTTTGAGGGTCGAAGGGCATTTGTAGTGTAAGATGCAAAGTAGCTGCAGCGGGCTTCTTGTGCGGAGTGTGCGTGTCTTACATGATATTCGCTTTCACAACCTCTACTTTACTGCACAAGGACAATGGTATTATTTCTCATCATATATAGGGTGATTTTAATTGAATAACCAATCATTTTTTTAATATGAATTTATGTAATTGGTTCAGATTATGGATCCCATCAATTTGCTGAATGCTAATTAAAACCAGTCGTCATCCTCCTCCTCTTCCTTCTTTTCCTTTTTCTTTTCATTGAAACGTGCATGGTCCAATTTTAGGGGATCTGTACCTATAAGACCACAATATAAACAAGGCAGAGGTGAGGAGGAAAAGATAGAGTTATTACAGTCATTGCGGGAAGCATATTATCTTAATTCAAAGGCTAAGGCGGTTGAAGATGTGCCTGAGGCGCCTCATATGCAGAATTGCAGAGTCCTTGTGAAAGCCAGCAAACAATTGGACAGTGCTGCTGGGGCATCTTGGAGCATTTGGAAAGGAGCAGGCGAAGAAGACAATGCATTGCTGGGAACCATTCCTCATCCTCCATGGGTATGCGCACCAAAATCTGATGACGGAAAAAACTTTATCACACTTATCTCTTTTAAACAACGTCAACTTTGTTTAATATGCAAATCACTTTATTTCACAGAAATCTGATACGGGTATAGGAAGCGAGTATTCTTTTATCCTTCACACTATAGCTCCTGTCCAGTGAAAAAATTATATATGCATCGTATTGAAGTCACTCTTTTGTTCCATCGCTATTCTTTTGTCCTTCACACTATAGCACCTTCTATTGCACAAAAAACCAGAGTACAAGGAGAGGATGACAAAACATTGGGATATAGATTCAGAGAGGACGTTGACTTGGATGCTTCCATTTTTCCATCACTTATTAATTGACATCAACACTTCTTTGGCAACACAGCTTAGGTAGCGGGAGTGGTGGGAATGCTTGTCCTTGTGGTTTTTAATGAACCACATCATGATGTTGATGCTGATGCTCTCCATGAAGAATAATATAAATGAATATTAATTTTGATGTAATTAATTATTATTGATATTTATGATTATTATGACATTTCGCGTTTGGTTAGCATTTTGTGGTTATTTTCATATATTTTTTATATACATACTATGTGGTTAAAGTGACTAATTTTCTATTTATTAGGCTAGAATTCCTATATTTTTTATTTTTTAAATATTTTTTGAAGGGCCGAACCCATGCTGTACCCAAGGCTTAAAAAATATCACTGCATTGGTGGACCCGATTCTTCAAAACCGAACCCAAACCCAATGTTGAACCAAACTTGAATCAATAATTTAGGTTTTATTTGTTGGTTGCATAGTAGGGTTTGAGGGTTGTTGGTGGGGGTGTGTTAGACTTTACCGTCGAGGTGGTAGATATCCAAGGAAGATTGGCTTGTAAAGTTTATTAATGACATTAATTATAATTTTTATTTGGTTGAAAGGTTGCATAAAAACTATTATTTTTTAAGTTTTAGCAGAACAAAACATTCATTCAGATTAGTTAATGTAATAACTTTGCATGTATACATAAACGATTGGGTATACAATGATTACAAGGTGGGTTAAGCTTATATTTTTCTATCTACATATATGACGAGAGTATGTTTTGTGTAACTTTTATTTTTAACACCAATAGTATTTGTAGTGGAAAATATTTTTGTATGGTTTTCTGTATCCTTGTGGCATAAATTTTTAGTTTACATAAGTGGCATCCATGAAAGTCAAAATAATTTATGGTAATGATTTGGTTTGTTGGATTTTGGTAATGAAGTATTTTCATTTATATACTTCATAAAAGGATTCAAAAAGGATTTTAGATTTTTGTGGACAATATTGTTGTGTGTTTGAAATGTTGTATAGTGTAGATAACTTGACATGCATAGACCATAGTTTGGATATATAATCATTCATAATTATTTATTTAATTAAGTTTGTAGTGTCAAATATCTATGTATAATTGTATCTTTTATTGTGGCTAACAGACTAAAAAATTTTGGTTATGATTTGGTGTGTTGGCCATCAAATATAATTTAAAAAATGGGCTCATATTTTTTTAATAATATCTTAGAAAATCCTAAATAAAAAGTACAATTAGAAAAATAATATATCAAATTGATTTACTATTCTATTAGTTCTTTCCAAAAATAACTTATAATTATACAGGGAATTAAATTTTATATTCAAAGAAAACAACCCATCCCCTTTGGATTATTTCTTTCTCAAAGTGATGTATTCCAAGTGATGTATTTTCTCTTAGTCACTCTTTCAAACATTGTTTGTACATAGAAATAAACTTTTTATTTCCTTTTTTAATGAAGAGGGATAAAAAAATTATTTTATATTTGAAGAAAAAATACATTTTCTATTATATAGTTTCCATATAAACATAAAAAGTCATTGAGTGTAAAGCAAAGTCAAAAATTTGATAGTTATATATATTGATTTACATTTTTCTTTTTATATAAAATGTATTTAATTTTTTGTAATAAATAAAATTTATAAAAAATAATCATAATTGATTTTTTAAAAGTGATTTTGACAATATTTAGATAGGATAAAACAAAAAAGGTTATGTAACATGTAATCCTTGTTTCTATTGAATCAATTGTATTATAGTTATTGAAACTAAAATAATGTGTACAATTTATTTTTAAAAATATATAGAAGCTAAGATATCTTGAATGTTAAGTAAAAAGATAGAACAAAGATTACATATTAGTTATGATCAATTTCATTATTACAATATAAAATTAAAAACTAAACAAAAAAGGTCCTTAATGGACTCACCATTGTTCAAGGAATTACATTGTACTTGTATTACTAATAAAAGCTATTTTTAAAAATCCTATGCACTAAAAAATAAAAACCATAAAAAAACATAAATTGTCCATGTCAACATGACCTTGTCCCTCATTTTAAATTCAACATTTATTTTAAAATAAAAAAATCCACATCTACACACTTGAAGTAAACCTTATTATATTATCAAATTTGATATTATATTAAATAATGTAATATTTTGATCTTAAGTCCACTATTTTTATGATAGAGAATAATAAGGTAAAAGGGCCCTTACCCCATGGCAAGAAAGAATTTGACTAGCAGATCAAAATAAGAAAGACAAAAGATGTCTGTAGGAGAACAAAAGGAGACATGTAGAAAGCCAAAAATTCAAGCAACCACAAAGCCAATTACCCATATACAAGAGAGAAGATAAAGGAATAGAATCCTAGAAGCTTTACATAGAAAATCACAAACCACTAACAAAAATCACATCCCAAAGCAATGTAGGGGTGAAATAAGGAAACACCAACATTGAGAAACTTAGATAATACACTAATACAAGGTTAAAACTTTAGAGAATTAGACTATGTTTGAAAGCAAGACATAATCCATTTCTTCTCCAAGAAAGTCAAACAAAATCAATCTAAGAAATTGAAACAAGGAAGGAAACTTGAGACTACAACAAACTATTTGAAAACCAAATCATTGAATCCTTAGATAGTAGTTGATCAAATGAGAAATTTTAAGTAGGTTAATTATTTTATAATGAATTATCTACATTATTACCATGTATGGGGACCTTTACAGTGCCAATATTCATTAGGAAGAAGGTGAATAGGTCCAAGATTAAAGAATAAATTTCTTAGAGAGTCAATCTCATGATAGTTGTGGGAGAAATAAATATCCTAAAGAAAGGAATGACATTTAAGGTATATTTAATTATTAAATCAAGTTTCCACAAATAATATCTTATCAATTTAACAATTTTGATATTAATAGAGAATCACCTTCCACAAATACTTTCCTAACATTAAATTTAATATTATTTCTTAAACCTTTGAGAAGAGATAGTGCTTTAACCAAATTGTTTGAAGACCATGGAATGTTAAAGGAATAAAAATATAACACATGTCCCAAATTATATTTGAAGATGCCTCCACATATAGAAAGGATTGGGTTACATTTTGATGCACCCTTTGAAATTAAGCTTAACATAAGTGTAACTCAGGAGATTCCAAGAAACTATTGACCTTTTGTTTATTTGAGGAGGGAGGTCAATTTTTTGAAATAAATCCTATTTTGAGAGAATATGATGTTCCTATCCAATGAGTTTATATTTTTGAGGAATAATTTTAGTCTTAAAACCCTCTTGAAGGAGAATCTTAATTTAAAGAGTGAAGATTCATTTAGAGAGGGAGAGGTTCTTGAATACTCTATTATTTTTTATTTCAATAGGATCTAGATGATAAATTATGAGATCATAACCCAAATACTTCTAACTTAATCCTCTTCCTCTTCTATCCAAATAATCAAAATATCTTTATTGTAATATGATACTACACAATGTATAATCATTTTATTAAAGAACCAAGACCCTATTCTCTAGGAAAAGATATAATGAATGAGCATGTGATTCGATGTTTCATAATTATTCTTATAGAAGATGCACTGAGGGGACCCTAAAAACCAATCCTTTGAATTTTGTTCTAAGAAAGAAATTTATTCTTCATGATAAACCATAGATTTGTGTTAGATTTAGGATGTCAGCAATGGATCCATACTTATTACACATGCCATAAAAAAATTTCTAGAAGGATCCCCTTTTCATTTTAAGTCATCAATATCCTTTGAGCCAATAATATGGTGAGAGTTCAGGATTACTTTGAAATAAATAATAACATTAAAGAAATGGTTGGTTAAAGAAAGATTTGTTTTTTATACATTCTATTAGGGCCCCATACATTTTGGGTTTCAAGCCAATATTTACAAACTAAGGGTCCCCATATTATTAAAATGTACTATTATATGATGTTGAAGGAACCATGATTACAGAGATGACCAACACTAGATTAGGCATCCTTCCAAAAGATAACAAAATTACCATTTTTAATATCCTAATAGAGGAAATTAGATCTAAGGTCATCACATTTCAAAAACAAATTCTAGAATTGAGACGTACATTCAATGCTTGTAGTAAAAATACAAGAAAGATTAGCTAAATTATCATGATTGTTTCTTTTGAAAAATATTTTCCAATTTCTATCTTTGTCTTGATATATTATCTAATGAAGTTTTGCTCCTACAAGTTCATTTATCTTAAATACATTTATGATTTTAGCCCCACCTTTTTCTTTAGGCATGAAGATCTCTTCCCATTTGATTAAAGAATTTTATTTGACTCACAAAGACCATTCCATAGTTTTTTTTGCATAATGTTAATTCATATAAATTTAACACTAGATAGATATTTTCGAGACTGGCATAATGTAAATTGGTGTTTCTTGGAAAATTACATGAATTAATTATATTTTTTCTACAGAAGATAATCAATTTCCTTTCCAAGATGTCAGTTCATTCTGAAAGGTTTTTGTAATATTATCCAATTTTTTTTTACTAACCATCAAAGAGGGGGATCCCAATGTATTTTATAAGAATAAAACCTAATGAAACACTAATAATTTACTTAATCTTATTTTTTTACTTTAAGAGGCTAAACTTATAACCTAAAATATGATGGCAAAAATCTAGTATTGTCTTTAGCATTTTCTCTTCCTGAGTGTAGACAAAGATTCCTAGATTTATATCATCCACAAATACTCCATGAAATAAGTTCACATTCTTAGTAATGTTGAGGCTACTAATGAGGTTTAATAATATCATCTTTGAGAATGTTTTACCTAAGGATTATTCCATGATGATGAAGAGGTCAAGAGGAAGAGGTATGAAGAGATAAAATATCCCTAAAAGAGACCTCTTAAAACATTGAAAAACTAGTTAGGATTTCATTTACAACCACTAAAAAGATTAGAGCAGAGAGTCAAGATTTTATCCCATCACACTAGGCCTCAGGGAACCTAAAATTCATAAGGATTACAAAAATAAAGGTCAAATTAACCATACTAAAAAAATTTATAATATCAAGTTTGATTATCATAGTTGATTCCTTTTTTAATATAGTTGATTGAATTAGGTTATTCAAAAGAACAACACCATCTAGGATTTGTCTATTTTCAATAAAAACACCTTCTTGTTCAAAAATAAGAAGAGGAAGGGTGATTTATAAATGATTATCCAAGACATTTTAAATAATATTGTAGACGGTGTTTCAATTGATTATATCTCTATAGTTGCTTATGGAGTCTGTATTAGCTATTTTGGGGTCCAAAGCTAGAAAAGTGCAAATAAAATCCGTCATAACTTTTATAGAGGATCTAGATTCATTGGCAGGTTTGAGAATATTAGTTTTTATAATTTACCAATTCTGTTTTTAAAATACATAGGGGAACCCATTAAGGGTTAGGGATTTATTATTGTCCACACTCTAAAACACAATACAAATTTCTTTCTCTATGAAAAGCCTCATTAAATCATCATTTTGATTATTATTGATAATTATTTAAATAAGATTCACAAATTCCTATTGTTAAAAATAGAAATCAAGGGAGGAATTCTCAAGGAAGTTTTTAAATAAATTTATTACATCCTTTTCAAACTCATTCAAAATTTCAATATAA